>NW_010583772.1:188536-210925 GCF_000705375.1 Tinamus guttatus | reverse complement strand
TACTTGTGGATTCTTAGGATCAGTAAGCGCTTGCTCCGGCACTGTCCTGTAACGTGCCAGGGAAGGAGCACCCACGTATGAGAGATGGCAGTACTTGTGGATTCTTAGGATCAGTAAGTTGGATCAGTGGTTGTCAACCACTGATGAGGGTAGCTCAAGGATGTAGCATTTTTATGGATGGAGTTACTGAAGAACAGCATTAACTGCCTGTGGCAACAAACTCTGTTAAGTGCTGATAGCAGAGTAAGTTAAACTGAAATTCCTGTGCTGTTCATAGGAGCAGGGGTGTTCTGCTTAAATGCACCTCTGAGCAGTGAATGCACAGCTGGAGTGCTGTTAGTAAGCAGAATAATATCCACTCTTAGGCAGGGCAACAAATTAAAAATACACCAAAGCTGATGATTCAGCTATTAAATGTGAAACAGGAAGCACTACTCTATTTCACTTACTCTGCAGAGGGAACCACAGTTTGTTTTCTTTAGTAGAGACGTCTTGTGTACTCTTGTGAGGAGGCAAAGGGGAAACCTAAGAGCATCCAACGCCTGCTCGGAGGGAACTGCCAGTAGAGCCGAGCCAGGCTCTTCCTGGTGGTGGCAAATGGTCTAGAGAGGGCAGGAGCCACGGGCTGCAGCTTGAGAGGTTTCAGACTGGGCATGAGGGAATCTCCTTCATGACGAGGACACAGCAGCGCTGGGGCAGTTTGCTCTGGGAGTCCCTGACCCCGGAGCTTTTGGGGAGTGTGAGCAGGGTCCGGGCTGTGCTTGACCACATGGGGGTTGCTCTGAGCGGGAGCAGCACCTGGAAGACCCTTCCAGCCAATACCTCTGTCATCCTGTGATCTCTTTTTTTTGGTGCAAAAGGCTAAGCTTTCTTGTTTTTGACAAACTTTAACACTTCTTTAAGAGCTAACATTTGTCTACTTTGTTTTCTATTGAGAGAGATACTTTTAAAATAAATATGTTGGAATTCAAATGGAATGAAAACAGAACTTATGACTAGTCCTGGGCACAAATGAATTTTTTTTAGCTGTAGGTATTATAACAACCTACTTTGGAACAGGAAATGCTACACTGGGAAAAGAAGAATAAAATGGTGCATGTAGAAATGGCATTTGGAAAGTGGTCTTAGAGCACTATTAAGTCACAAATTTCCTTATCTGTTTTCCCAGGGAGATGAGTATTGAGCTTTCATTGCCTTAATGTGTTTCCTTTCCCTATTTTTTCTGATTATATTTTCTTTCCTTTACATAAATCTTCACTGAAAAAAAAAAAAAGGTGGCACAAAGACAACTCCTTGGGAGTGTGTACCAAGTGCAAGGGTTGAGCTCTGTTAGCAGCTGTCAGCTTGCACGAGGGTTTCACAGCACTGTGGTGCTGAGCAAATGTTTCAGTTGTATATGCCATTTTTTAAAATGGGACCAATCTCACGGGTGACATTGACCAGGTGGAATATCTTGCAACAGAGGAAGGAACGAGGCAGCTTGGAGCAATTCTGAGATGATCCGGTAGAACTTTTTCAGCTAGAAGGTTGCATTAAAAAGGTGGTGTCTTGCATGCATTGGATTCTTTTATAAACCTAGTGATATTTTTTACAAATACTTTTTATGTTTTTTTGCTAGTACTGTTTTTGAGGTACTTCCAGAAGAGGGGTTGATAGTCTGTTCTTTTTATTATACAGGATCAATTGATGACGGTCATTTGCTCTTGCTTGTAGTGACAATTTCTTGAGACTGTCCTGGTGTGTGTTTGTCAGGTCACAGGTCAAAGCATCTGCAAATGCAATAGCAGCTCTAGGTATTAATGCTGAAATGCGGAGGGCCAGCAGCTCGTGGAGCAGTTGTCACCGCCCGTGACGCTTGCCAGACCCGGGTGTGCAATTAACTGGCTTTGCCTTGTTAGATGAATCCACAAAGATGAGATTGCAGCCAAGTTTGGTAAGCTTCCATTTTATTCTTCATGTTGAATGTCATGGTGTTCGCATTCTTTTCTTTTTTTAATAACCAGCCATTATTACATGTAGTAAGTTTTAACTCTACACGCTGCTGTCATTTATCTTAAATATCAATATATTTTTAAAATAAACCAACAGAAATCAATGAAAGAAAGCAAAAGGCAAGAACATTTTTGACTAGTATGAAATCAAGGGATTCTTGGGCATTTTTTTCATGCAGCATGTAAATCTCTATTTTCACTATTTCCTTGTGTCATCTCATTGAGCCTGATAAACATAATGTATGTTATTACCCTATGGATTCCAATATGGTCTCACAAGCACTACAGAAAGGGGAATAACAAATTCCCTTCAAACTCTGGTTCCCTTCCTGCTAATCCAGGCCGGTGTGTGATGGCTGCCTTTGCTTGTGTTACATAGAGATACTTAAATTTTGGAGTCTCTGGAAAGGATGGTAACTAACATCATTGCTGCTGCATGCCTTTTAGCACAGTGGAACCCATTCAGTAATTAAAACATGATTTATTCTGTAACAAAGGTCTGAAATCCATTTTTAACATCCCTTAGAGAACTTACTCCTAATTTTTCCAAGATAGAAAATGATTTTCATTAATGACCTATTAATTAAATTGTAAATTTCTGCATTAGTTGGTTGTGCCTTATAAAGATTAGAGTAAAGCTGATTCTTGGCTCAACTTGTTTATGCAGGTTCCTCAGATCACACCAAAACATGGATCTTTGTTAGCATCTTCATTGCTATGCAGTTGAGAAGCCTAATATTGTGACACCTTCTTTTAATGGGATTTATTGACATAACTTCTCCCAGAATGGAAAAGCTTCCCTCCGGGAGCAGGATCTCCTGAAAGGTCTGGACAACGTAAATACACAAACTTATTGTAAGTGACCACCTATTTACGTATTTATATGAAGGTAATAGTAACAGGAGGCAGCCCTAAACATCTGTGGGTTGTGTTTTTCCTGAGATTTTTGGGAATGAAAAAATTGAATTTTCTAACCCGCTTATAAGACTTTTCATGTAATTCAGTGAAACTTATTACTTATTTGTGCTGTTTCTTTCACATAAAGACTTTTTGATGGTTACTTTACAAAATAAGTATGTAAGAAAAAATAGGGTTTGGCAGTTATTTGCAGAAAGCAACAGTGTTAAGATACACATCTGGGCTAAGGTGTAAAGAGTCTACTTTTTAATTTGGACTGCCTATGAAGAGACTCAGTATTTCATTGAATTATCTGACTAAAACAAAATACAGTGAGTGATTTTGTGTTGCTTTTTAAAGTTGATTGTTTGCAATTTGTGACGAGGCACTTGTTTTAATTTTTATGAAACTATGACAGTTGCACATCACAGAATAAACCTAAAAATAGTGACTTTTTCTGTTTGCAGTAGTTTCCTGCAAACATTGAATTAGAATTAATACCTAATAGATTTGGATATAAACACTGTATGCGATTCAGACAAAAATCTGATACTAGTTTTTAAGGGTAGATGAATACTACTGCAGTGCGGAAACTGAAGGAAAAGTGACTGAAGGCCAGTCTTAAAGAAATGATGTAGTTCTCACTTTCAAACCTCTCAGGTCTTAACTAGAAATGAAATCCAGGTCTACTAAAGCTCTTCTCTGATCTTCTACAAGATCAAGCCACCCTCTTGGGATGTAAAGCCACAGAGGGTATGAGTTATTACACTGAAGGGTTTGTGAGTTGGAAAGACTTTTATTAGTCTTTCAAAGAAATTGCATCATTTTTCTTGAAAGAGATATATAGCCATGTTCATTTAATGACCACAGACCAGACCTCATTTGGAATATTTAGTTTAAACTAAAAAGGCCTTGCATTATGTACAAAGTTTATGAGTTTTAGGATGTAAATGTAATATAAGTTCTAACCTATAAAAAGATAGGAACTCTTCTCATACCAGACATCCCTGCCATATAAAGATGAATAAGTACTAGTAAGTTTGAACCCACTTTCTGTCTTTTATAAAGCTGTGTGAGAGCAAGGTCTCGCAGCATTCCTTAAAGGTGAGGAGATTATTGGGTAGGATGATTTTCTCTATTTTGTGTTACTGAACACAACGTAAAAGTGTAATATGATTCTAAGGGGTAATATATACAGTTAAAAGAAAAATAGATATTTAACTAACATCAATATTTATGTCCTAATATTTCACTCTCCACCGCCTTCTTAGAGTACAAGGAAGCAGATAGCTCATAAGATTACGAGCTATGGAGATGGGGAGCTACAGACAGAACCCATAATATTCTAAGAAAATTAACAATTTATTTAATAGCTGTGTTAAATGCAATCCTCTTTGCCACACTGTCCCCCGCTGGCTCAGTCTCGAGTAGGATTCCCTGCCCATCTATTCACTGCTTTCAGATTAATGATGAAGGTAGGAAAAGAAATGGTCCCGGGAGCTATACGTCCTGTATTTGCCTGTGAGCATAATGAGAAGAAGAGAAAAATCCAACTTCTCATCGCACTCTCTTTATGAAAGAACTCTCTAGTTCATGGCAGCTGAAACATATTCCTGTCTGTTGAGAGCTCTGGGACGAGGCGAGGAATTTTTGGCATGGTGGTTCCGAGGAGCATCCGTCCTGAGGTGCCGAAGACACGAGCTCTTCATCTCGCAAAGCTGCATCCCCTGCTGACGCTCATCTTTCCCTCTCGACTGGCAAAGTTGCCACTGCCCAGGTGGAAAGTGAGCAGCCCTGGACTGGCCTACAGACAATAGCTCTTGCTTTGTTGTTATATTTCTAATTTCATTTTTTTGTTTTGTTATTTGCTTAGAAAATGTTGCATGTTCTGCTAACTTTCGCAGCAGGGAACAGTTTTCTGAGATGACTGATGAAAATGGGTGTCCAGATGAAGGAGCTGGTTGTCACTGTGGAAACTGTGGCTCCATGTGATGAAGCCAGCTCCAGGACAGGGTGATGAGCCACGTGGCTCGAGGCCCCGGGGCGAGCAAGTGCCCCTTGTCCCTGTGATGCTGCAGAGTCCTGGCCACTTTGCTGGGGCCTAAACTCTTGGCTCTACCTCAGTGCGGGGAGCCGCTCGGGTACAGAGCACGGGTGCCAGTAAGGCTGGTGCTGGGCCAGGGGCTGCTCTGTGGCACCAGGACAGGAGCGCTGCCACACGGGTGCTTGCTTAGGAAGTGCTCCTAGAGAATTATGCTGATCCTCTCTTACTTAGCGATGCAAGGATAGTCTCTGTAGCCCTCATCTAGCATATATTTTAACATGTCTTTTCTGAGCATGGGTGACTTTAACTGTACATGCCACACCATGTGGTAGGTTTGATAATCATTGATAATAGTACACGTGGTGCACACTGCAACTGCATTTATTATTTTCACAGAAGTTTCCCTGGATATATAATTGCCCTGTGACCATCCCTTACACCTTCCTTTTTTCCTTCTCCCCTTCCCTATCTCCTCTCCAAATTGGAATGCTCTTGGCTAGAAGCATCATTATTCCCTGTTGAATTCCAGACTATTCCTATGACTTTCCTCACATCACCTGTCATATCAGCTATCATTTCTTCCCTGATATTCTGAGCATCTCCTGTATTTACAGTTCATCCGTCTTTAGTGATCATTAAATTTCATTAACATACTTCTCTCTTTTTCTATGACAGCCATTGCTGGAAACATGAAACAGCATCTGTTCCCACAGTGGTCCTTGGGGAAGCTCTGCTCCTGGTCAGCCTCCAGTGCAACCCTGCTGGTTTCTGCATAATGCCCTTGTGTCTCCATCCAGCAGTTCCTTCCCTGCTTGTACTCGTTTTCTCAGCTGAGCTAGTGATTTCTCATGTGGTGCCATCTTCAAATACATTAACCAAAAGTATCTGAACTTTTATTATTCCTTTGTCAAGGAAATTGGTTCTGATAGGTCATTCAGTGGTTTGGTCTAGTATAAGCATTTTCTAATGAATCATGTTGCCTTTTTAAAAAAATTGTATTTCCCGTTTTTCCACACTTTCATATCTTCACGCAGTTATATATTTATTTGCAGAGGTATCTAGCTCATGTTTCATCCCTAATCTGAAATTCCTAGTCATACCACCTTTATTTCCCTTGTTCTCCTTTTCTTTGGTTGAAAATCCTTTAACACTCTTTTTTAATTTCCTAGCTGCGTAACAAAACTTTACTTCTGGCAATTCTCACTTTGCTCTTGCACTTCCCACCATTAGAAAAGTAGCTTTTCTTATGATTGCATCTTTATTTTTATTCTTGCACACTGTCTACTCACTCATAGTATCTTTTCAGAGATGGTCCTTCATGTAAGGATGTTTGGAGACTTTTTTTTTTTTATCACTTTTTTTCCCCCCTCACCTGGGAAATAAGTTCCAGATAGCTTCTCAACTTGGACAGGAATAAATTTAAGTTTGTGCTTAGGGCCATCTCCAGCCTCCCTCTTCTTCCCTGCTGTGGTTATGAAGAGCACGTTGTTGTGCAACAACAACTTTTCTATGTTTCAATCTGTGGACATACTGAGAGCTTTTCTATTTCTTCTGCTAGTAGTAGAAAACTGCCATTCTTTCCTACAGATGTTTGTAGCTACCCTAATAAAAGTTTTCAGTAACTGTTAAACTAAGATCTACAAATGTAAATAATTTTGTATTACTCCTTTCTCAGTAATTGCCCCTCTTTATGGTTGCTGTAAAACAAGTAGTTTATATCATGGTAAATATTTCATTCCTTAGCTGCCTTACACCTCACCTTGTTCTATCCTTTGTAATTTTGTAAAGGAAGTTTAGCTGGAATTGTCCACAAACTCACTTTTCTCACCAGTGAATTACTATGTTAGCTTCAAGGCTGCAGAGAGTCAGACATGGAGTCTGGTTTTAGGCTTGCACAAAACAAATCACAACAGCATGAGTCAGTGCACTATTTTAATCAAAATATCTTTTATTCTCTCTCTCTCTTTTTTTTTTTTTTGGTTAAAAATAATTCCAGCATAGCAACATGGCCCAAATTGAACCGTGTAAATCCAAGCGTCAGCCTGGAAGACTAGGTATGGAGGGAAAGAAACAACACTGAGTTATTTCTTGAACAATTTCTGCCAAATACAAGGTTGTAGGAAATCTTTGGCTACAGTACCAGTAAATCCTGCATCAAAACCATGAGCATTCTGGACTTAATTTTCATTTAACAAGGACATCTCCTTTCCATAAGAGAGCTTTAATGTGTGTACGTCTCACACACTCTTAAATGTCTCTTTGAAATATGTGGCATGAAAAGAACTTTCCAAAACTGAGAATTTTGCCTGTGACATTTTTCTCCACCCAAAGTAGGGAAATCATACATTTCATGGTTCTCTATTAGAATGCTTAAAGAACTTCTAATTTTAATTTTTAGGATATCCTGCTTTCCCTTAGTTTTTCAGACAGTCCTGGTTTTAATTTGGCAGCTCTCTGTGGTCGTAGAAATTTGATTTATCTGTTTACTCTAACAGCCACCTTCCCATCTGAAAACATTTCCAGATACAGAAAAAATAATGGATTTTTTTAAATACTTTTTTTTTTTAATCCAGAAACCAAGACCAAAAAGTAAAAATGCAGACAGTCACAGAATATTGCTGTTTTGTCTCTCCTGACTGTGCCTAAGAAGGAAATGACATATAACTCAGTGCAATAAGTGATCCCAGGGGAGCAGAATCTGTGGGAAGGTAGATACTCATTTATCCCTCTCAGAAAGCCACCACCGTGGAAGGAAAAGTGGATCAATAGCTATCAAAATCCAGGCAAAACAATAACTTTTCCAAACAAAGATCACTGAAAATCCAAAGAAGACATAATATAGGAAGTTTTTACATTTCCTGCAGAAGTATATTCCAGCTCTAGGGAAATCTCAAGAATAAAAATGATAGTTTATATAGTAGTGTAACAAGATAATGATCCATTGGAGGAGACAGGGCCTTCCTCCTTGTCCTTTTTATCCTCTAGAATATCATTCGTTAAACACTATCAAATGCTTTAAGGCTTCAGAACTTTAGGAGGAGAGTGATGGAGAGAAGATGGAATTATTCTTGTTCAGAGACAGGTAAAAAGCACCCACTTCTCTCTTAATAATTTTTTCTGACTGTCTCTTTTGCCTTTTTGCTAACCTTCTTACACAGATAACTGAAGTTAAATGCAAGTGATTTGCATTCTAATCTTTAAAGCACCAGCGTAAGGCTAAATGTTTTCTAGCCGGTCTGCAGAACTAGCAGCCCTAATTCTTGCTGAAGTTAATGGAACGAGGTGTTAAAATCACAGGGGGTGTTTTGCAAATCGCATCAAGAGTGATCAGCACCCACCAAGGCTGCTTTTAAACTTAGGTGATACTCAGCAATTTCAGTTCTGCAAATTTTGATTTGCCTTTGGAAACTATTGCTGTGTTCATTTGTGGTATCATTTAATGCTGGCTACTTAGGTAGAAATGTCACTAGTAAACTTTAATGTCTGAAATGTAGCATTTTATTCCGAGGGGAGAAATCAAAGCACATCTTCCAGCATATCTTCCTTTTACACCCTGTGAGAATATAGGAAAGATTAGGGTTTTATAGCAAGCAGGTGGATAGCAGTGAAACTGGATAAGAAATGCAGAGGCTTTCGTGCACCCTTGTCGGTAGCTGCGGTGGTGTTTGCGCTCTCGTGTGCTGGCCTGAGACTGGCAAGGAGAAACGGTGGCAGCTGGGGTAACTGCTGTGGAGAGGTGCAGTTCCAGCACCATGGTGGAAGATTGCAAAGCAGAGCAAAATCTAATCGGCAGCCTGGCGGGGATGGTTAGATTGGGTCAAATCAGTTGGAATTCCTGTGGCATAGGGAGCCAGAGCCAATGGGATTCATCTTTTTGCCATGTGACTGGAAGGAATTGAATGAAGAGTAATTTTGATGTGGCCCTACAGTATGTCATGGTGTGTTGTATGCCTAGCAAGGCCAGTCCAGCAATGTGCTCTATGATCCTTGCAGAAATGGGCAGATGTAGGAAAATAATTTAATAATCCCCAAGTGTGAGATGGTATCCCGTAACCCTTCATGCTGAGAAATCACCATGACATTAAACTGAATTTCACTTGGAGCAGCAGCAATAACTCTGTAGCATTCCATGAGAAAAAGGCCAGCTCTTTTCACTTTGTAGGAAGCTGTGTAGTGTCTCAATTTCATATTGCTGTAATATTCACCCATAAAATAAAAGTACAATGCAAAAATACAAAAAGATAATAAGCAGGCTTGCACTTCTATATATCAAGGGCCGATCCTTTGGAATGTTGAGAACCTGTTCACAGATATTTTGCTGTTCCTGAAGCTGAGCTAAAGTTTGAGGACTCTTAATATTAAATTATGAATTGCCCAGAAATACAGATCTAAGCAGGACTCTGTTCAGCAAGCCTGGATGCCCTCCCTGTCACGCTTCCCACTTCAAAGTGCAAACTGACTTTTCCACCTACTCTTTGTCAAAGAACTTTCTTGTCCTGGCTGTCTGGAAAACCAGTGGCCTCCACAGGAAATATGACAGAAGAAATTGGGTTATTTATGGAGAGAGCTAGGAGAAAGCTGGGAAGAGATTTCATAGTAAGAGCTAGCACATAGGATGAGCAGTAGGTATCCTACCTCTTAGCTCTTCCTGCAGGCCTCTCTCAGTTGGATATCCTGTGGCCATACGTTTGCAGCGGTGCCTGGCCATGCTGTGTGCACATATGAAATGCAGCGCTGCAGCCCTGCCCGCGGATCGTTGAAAGCAGTCGTGCTGATAAGAGCGTCTAGACTCCCTGCCCTCCTTCGCTTTCTTTCCAGCCTGATCTCAGGCGTGATTATAAGAGATTACATGTTTGTCACAGGCAGGCGTTTGAATGGGCTGGCTCGAATAGCAGCTGTAACAAATTATATTAGCTTATTTACAGAAGCTGAGTTTTAGGTACATATTGATTTCTGCATTTTAGTTATTTCACTTGTGCTTTGCAGTGTTGCCCCTAAAAATCAGAACTCTATTAATGACAAAAATGCTGGGAATTGTGGTGGTTTCTGTCAGCATTAGTAGACGAGAGAGACAATACAGCAGACAGCGCATGAAAGATTTTAAAGAAAGCAGTGACAGAGTTTTATATTAATAATTCAGCTTCTCTTGGAACCGCAGAGAATTGACACTTTCGTTGCAGACATTTTAATAAGAGCATTAGTGAAACGAAATCCTCATCTAATCAAGTTGCTGAATTCTTGCCCATCCCATAGATGTACTGGGTTTCTCAGCTCTTCCACCTCCGTACTGGACTAAACCCCATTCTTATTGTGACCAGAGAATTCTCTGAGCTCTGTCCTCGGAACAAAGAGCTATTCGGATATTATGAAATTACTTTTCTATCTGATGTAAGTGCTGCTTGGTACCTAAGTGGGGGCTGTACAGGTGTCTGTGGTCTGTTTTATTGATGATCCCAGAAGCTACCGTGAGCATCCCTGGAGCTTCCTGAGCTCTCCCAGCTGGGTTATCCACCCCCATCTCGCTGCACGTGGCCAGGTGACAAATACCTGCCTGCCTGTTACTCTCTTACAGACAGACATAGCGGCCTGTTGAGACAAGGAGGGTGAAGCAGGGTGGTAGCTGCAAGCAAGATCGTGGTCCAAAGGGTGCTGGAAGCCAGTGAGCACTCGGAGCAAAAGGTATTGTGGCAGTGATCAGTGCAAAGCAATAAGAGGACGTAGAGCGTATTTCAGTGTAATTATCATAATTCATAACTTGAGGATGTTCTCCTGTTAAAATCTCCAAAGCGGAATATTTTTACTTTCTCATAAATTATTCACAGCCATTTGCTTTGCTTCACGACAAGTAACTTTGCTTGTCTTAGACAGGATTTTCAACCTGAAAGAGTGGAAATTTTGACCCAGTTCTGCCTAACAAACAAAACCTGAAAAGAACTAAAATTAGAAATTGGTAAAATAATATTAATGTGAGAAAGAAATAATGCTGTTTCCTTCCTGTGCCATCTGAATCTATAATCTGTAAAGTTATTTCACTCAGAAAAAGAAGAAAATAGACTTCAAAAGGAAATGGCTCAGAGAAGGAAGCGGTGAAGTATAAGGAACACGCTGTGCATTTTTTTTATAAAAAAAAAAATGGTTTCACAAATGCCCTAACGTAGAACTTAATCCCTGATCTGCTAGAGTGTACGTGGTGCCTTGCCAGGCTCCTGTGCCCTGTCACCAGCGTCTCTCTTGCTGTATTTATCTGCGATCCTTGTCTACATATGGTATGTACATTGCTGATAGAGTATTAAGGGCAATGTATAGGAACTGAGGAACTATGTACCTTGTGGTATTTTATGGGGAAAAATGTCTTAGGTCATTTCCCAGCCTCTGGAGCACTAGATCTAGAGCTAAATCTTCTCCCTCCCAATAGAAGAATCGTGAAGCAGTTGGGAAGGGCTTCAGGGAAAAGCTGCAGCTTCCAGCCTTTTGCTATGCTCAGTGCTAAAGCCTGGGATATTTTTCATGTATTGATTATTTATATCACTGAAAGATTCTCAGTCAGTTAATGCAGCTCAGAAAATGAGCTACCTTTTAAGGTACAAAGATTGAGACATTTAAAAATGACACTGCCATATAATTCTGAAAATGGTAGTAAAAATAGTTAATGTGTAATTATATACATACATACACATACAAAAACAACTTGCACTTATAACTCCCACTAGGATCGTGGTTTTAGGTGTTATGTGAAGTGCTTTAGAAACTAGCAGTAAATACCACTGCATTAAATAGATTAAGTAAAAAACATTTGCTTACTTCATTCTACGAGGAAAATAATCCCACTGTTTTGTAGCTTGAGCATTGTTAGCTTTTTTAGAGAGTTAAAAGGTGCAGGGTACCACACAGTTTTTTTGTCTACTTATTGTAAACAGTTAGGATTGTCTTTAAAATAAGGGATATATAAGTGTTTTGCAGTCCTGGCTCATATGTTTTAAATTGGCTGGATGCAGCTACCTCTTGTTTTTCTGCCCTCACTATCTGCAGCATTTGAAATTTGTGTTAGTTTGTTGCTCAAAGTGCTCGCGGTGCTACGTGGCGACAGCGGAAGATGGAGGATTCATGCTCTTCTGCTCCTTATGCACGTACGACTCCTTTTGCTCTAAAGGTTTTACTGAATTCATTCAACTTTTATTAATTTACAGTTTGCTATTGCGCAAGTAAAATATCCAGGGAGATCTCTCATGAATTGGAATAACCTTTGGGTTCTTAGGGATCTTGTCTGCAATTTAAAAGAACATAGCCCAGAAACTGCGAAGCGATCCCGTGATCACTGCTTTGTGTGTTGTCCATTTGCTTTGGGAATCATAACTAAAGTTGTCTGTATTCGAGGCTGCTTTCCGAGGTGTCTAGATAAGTAGTTGCTGGACAGCAGGGAACCATTTCACAGCTGTTTATTTAGTATTTACCATTTTAACAGTTTGGGGAAAAGAACATTTTCCAACCTCTTTCTGTTTTTTTTACAAGATTTTCTATTCAGTGCAAGCTATCAACACCTTCACCAAGTCAGAAATTTAAAGCTGACTTCATTCCCCTTACTTCATAATTTACAATAAAGTTTTGGTAACTAGTAATCTCAGTGTGTGTAACAGAGTCGAGAGAGTAGAAGACATTATGTACACAATTAATAACGCACGTTATAGCTCTGAAAATGATTGAAACATCAGGATTCTCAACTGTAATTTGAAAACATAATTTCTGTCTAAAGAACCTGAAACTTGGAAAGCACAAAAGCAAGCCAGCTGTGTGGCAGGCAGTGATAAGGAAAACAGAAAAGCGGGCTGTGCTAATACAGAATTGTAAGCCTTTCAGCTGCATTTAAAACCTTACGAAATTAATTCCAAAACAGGAAGGCATAAATATGTTCTTTATTTAAATGACTACTTCTTGATAGTCTGATGGACAAGAAATTGAAAGGTTTTGATTTGCAGTTCGGAGGGGTGGCTTTTTTTTGCTTTGTTTTATTTCTTCCAGTTCTTGACCGATGTGTTCACACTCTAGTTCACATGTTTTGCTTTTCCTATGAGAAACTAAAGAAATTCCTTTGTGTCGGTTTTCAGGGTGTAGGAAATTACTAGTGCTTAGGGAACAATATCACAGATGCAGTGGAGATAAGTGGATTTGTGACTTAATGATCCCCTTTCTTCCATGCTCCTCTCCTTTAAGCAAATGAAAAGGCTTGTCTGTGTAAAATTAAAGTGGAAGAGGAGGAGCTGCACCGGAATAGTATTCAGAAAACAGTTCTGAGATAGGTCGAAGCCTCTCAATGATATCACACAGTAAAATGCAAATTCCCTGAGTAAATACGTCCTTGACAAGGAAAAAGTACTTTTTTTTTCTTTTTTTCTTTTTTTTTCATCTGAAAACGCCCTTCGGTTTCTTTAGTTAGATTTATAGGGCATATTTGTGGAAGTCATGCCCTGCTGACCCAGGGAGCGCTTGCCATTGACTGCGGTCCTAGGAGATTTTGGCTGCTTTCAAAGAAGAAGAACTCCCCGTTGTGCAGTCGGGCCCCATCCCATCTGGTCGGATGGGTGCAGAGGGCTCCCAACGCGGCTGGCGGGAGGCGGGTGCCAGGGAGTTTGCTCAGCCCCAGAGCAGCCCCCAAACCCGGCTGGCACCTCGTTGCCCCCTTGCAGACTCCTGCCTCTGCTGCTGCCCTGCCGGCTTCCCTCGAGAGGAGCCCGTTGCCCTTTGAGATGTCCATGACCCCAGCGCGTGGAAGGAGGTGGGCTGTTCATGGCCTCCGCATCAGACGTGCACTCGAACAACTTGCTGAATCAACGTTCTCAAAGGAAAAAAAAATGCTGCTTTTCTGTAGCATCCCAGTAATGCAGCAAGAACGAGCTGCATTTTTTCTCGCCCTGACTGATACGTGCCATCCCCAGCACGTATGGAAGTGCTTACATTCTCATAACTACCTTTATTTTAGGGATGTGGCTGTTACACTTGCCTCACTAACTCCCCAGGATATTTATTCATAAAAAATTACTTTCAGAAGCCTTTTAGTGCATTGACCTTGTTTCAGGGTTTAGCTGGGAGAAGGGAGGGCTGTTTTTTTTTTCTTAAGCACTGCAGGGGATTTCTGTCAGGTTGCTTTAACACTTCCCCTCAGATTCTTGCCAGGCTTTCAGGCTAAAGAATTTTCAAATGTAGCTACCTGCCACCATATAGCTCTCTATTGTTTTATAAATATGAAATATCATTGATTTTCAGGGAAAAAAACAAAAGCAGAGGAACATATAATTATATACATAAATATAAAGCTACCAGATAAGCATCATAAGTGCGTGCAAAAGGACGGTGTGTAATAAATCAGATATATGAGATCTAGTGACTGCTGTATGGATTGAGTCCGAGCATTATATTGATCTTCTGTGCAGAGATGTAGGAGGTACCTGTACCCCTAAAAGGCAAGAGAATAAAGGGAGATGCTTTGCTCTTGAATCTTCCTTTCAAAAACTAAAGATTTCTTAGCAGTAGGCCACTAATTTTAAAAATCACTAAAACACTAATGCTCTACAAATCCAAAAATCTTATTCATCTTTGCTTCACTCAAACATGACCCTAATAGGTTGTTCCTGCTGCAAGTGATACCTTTTGCTCTCCAAGATTTCTTAGCAGTAGGCCACTAATTGCTCTCTTTTTTAGTCCTGTCACACACGTACTGATATATGTGTGCAAAATACATGCAGATGCTCCTTTGCATCTTATTTCCCAACTAAAATATGTAGAGTAGCATAAAGTGCTTTTAAAATTTATTTTTTGCACGGATTACTGAATTTGAGTCTGTTTTGTCCCTCCAAAATAAGTGGTTTCATCCCGAGATGAAAGCAGTGGGGAGGAAAACCTCCTGGAAATAGCAACATCCCAGCTATTGTTTGGGGATAGCAGGCGTAATTGTCACCATCCCTTGTCACTGCCTGATCTTTGAACTCCCCCCTCGCCCCTCCGCGCCGGTGTCACGCGGGGCTGCTGCGTATGGCGAGGGGATGGAGAGCTCTGCTCGCAGATGGGGCTTAGGCAAAACGCTCGGCTTCATGGCATCTCTGTGCTAATCTCCCAAGGACTGGGAATACACCCCTGAGCCGGGGCTCTTCTGTGTGCTAGGACTGGGAACCCTGCTCGGCCAGAGAGCAGCGTGGCTTCCCTTGGGTTCAATTCCCAGGAGATTTCAGTGGTAGCTAAGTTAGACATAAGCAGGTGAAAATGTACAGCCCTAGCACGTCCAACTGCAAGGCTTCTTGTTTTTATTCTTGCCTTAAAGAAGGGGTTGGGTTTTTCTAAGTGTAGGATCAGATCTGAACAGAAAACCAAAGAAAGAGAGATTTGGAAGAATGGTTCATTTATATTTTTCAGAATAAAGCAATCACATCTTTCTTTGCAAAAAATGGAAAGACGGCTGTAAATATCACAGCTGTTCACCAGTAACTAGGAAAAAACAGTCGCATTCAAAGCTTGCCGCTTCTATTCACAGTGAAGCACTTAGTAGGGAAAAGAATATCAGGATCCTGATACATACACAGTCTGGAAAGGATTTGAGTGTTAAAAGTCCTAAGGATGCCTCTTCGAATGGGCAATTGCTCACCATGTCAACTGGGATAAAGGTTTGTCACCCAGTATGTGTGCGTGCAATATGGCCAGACTTGCAATTTCAGTCACTTTTTCCAACTTAGGTGGACTTTATCTGAATTGCTGGGCTGCACTCAACTGTCCACGCTTTCATTAAAAGAATCAATGTTCCTGTCTTCAGCTTGGCAAGAACCACAACAGGAAATAAGTCACCTCTAAATGAGAGGGTGCATTTTATTGTTTATGAAGCTGCAGGAACATTAGCCAAACATGAAGCTATCTGACAGGGAGACTATTTTGGAAAAGGGGTGGCTAAAGCAGAGGTTTAAAAACACAGGCTGGCGTATCTGGCCAAGCACAGGCATCCCACTTGCTCTGGAGGTGGGCGAGCTTCTCCGTGCCTCAGTTTCTTTATCCCTACCATGGTGGTGATAATCTTGTTCCAAGGTCTCCAGCTGCTGGCCTTAATTGCCACGCGCTGCAGAGCACTTGGAGATCTCAGAATGGACCGTGCTCTAGAAGCGCAAAGTGTTATTACTATGAGAAGTCCATTACAGCTTTATTTCACTTTGTTCAAGCCGGCCCTTTGGTACGTGCAGCTAGACAGCTCCTAATGTTATCTTGATGCACAAAGCGCTTTTTGTGTGAGGTTTGACTCACAGTAAAATGCCAGTTAGAATTTTTTCCTCAGGAACTCACTGGAGCTTGGCTTACAAAATCTGAAAATTAAATCAACCAAAATAGGTCAAACACAAAACTATATGTCCTTACGTGTCCTCTTGTCCTCTTTTAGCAGTACAGCACATAGTTGTTGTTTTCTTTTCTGTAAAGTTTAAGTCTGTTTTGTTTCTCAGCTGGCTTTGGTAACAGTATCTTCTCTGCGTTTTGAATACCTGCGCATGCAAGGTTTCATTTCCTATTAAATATAATTTAGAGTGATGTGCTCATTCATTAGTCGGCCAGAAATAATGCGCTGGATACGGGAGCAGCTGATGCTACAGAACACGACATAAAAGTGCATCGTTAAGTTAGGGTTTGTTTCAGTAGCCGTTATTACTGAGATGCCTTTGATCCTTAGAGAAAGGGAAGAGATGTTATCAAACGTTAATGTAAGCTGCAGGTTTGGATTTATTTTTCTGGTAGAGCTAATTCTTGAAGAATTCTTCCTATTCAAATAATCCCTTAAGTTGATGTATTTATTCAGTTCCTACTTCATCACCTTCCTTCCTACATAGAGTGAGGTGAAAATGCTGTTTAAAATAGTACTTAATTCACTATTGTGTTTTTTTTGAATCAGTTGCTCATTGCAGTCATAATGCAGTGCATAAATCTATTAATATTTGAAGTGGGAGGGGAGTTGAGAAGGAAACCCGTCGCCACCAGTCACAGCCCAGCTTTCTGGCTATAACGTATTATAATTTATTTAAACCCAATCAATACTTAATCTGGAGTTTAAATTCTGCTAAAGATCTGCAGCACGGCTAAAAGCAGCTGATGCCAGAGAATGAAATTTTCTTCAGGCTGCGACTCTGATGAATTTATAGGCCGCCTCGTCCCCCGCCAAGAGCCGCCGCTGCTCCCTGGTCTCCGGCCTCGCGCCGGAGCCGCTGGGATCCACCGCCCAGCCCCGGGAGGGGGGATCCGGCCACGGGGGTTTTCCCAGGGCTTCTGGCAAGCTCGTCCTCCGCAGCATCCAAGCGCTTCTCACAGGAAACGAAAGCCTTCCCAGTGACCCGAATCCTCTTCCAAGCCTCCCTTGTTACCTTGACTGCTACTGCTGGCAGTCTATTTTCACAGTCTTTTTTTTTTTTTTTTGTCCATTTTTGTTAAAAACTATATGTTTTAGCAGATTCGTGTGGGGGACCGTTTTTGCAAAAAGGGGAGTAAATAAGAGAAGGGTAGAGTTATGAAAGGCTGACAGTTCTCCTCTCTTCTGCAATGTGGTATGATGCCTCTCGTGTAAAAGCCACGGGGATTCAATTCTGCTTCTTTGTTGCTGCTCAGGCACTTTTCCAGTGTTGCTTTTCCAGGTAAAGCTGGAGAGGGTAATCACTTCCAGGTAATGAAAAGATTTGGACCTCCTACTCCTCCATTCTCTCTCCTGCGTGTTTTTGGGATGCAGTGTCAGAGACATTGGTTCCCAGTTTTTATATTCTTGACATATTTCATGCCCTTCTCCACCCATGTTGCTTCTGTAGTCAAATTCCTGTGATTTATGCCAGCATAAATGTGGGATAGTATAAATCCAGAGACTTTAATGACATTAGCCTGCACTTCCCCTGCTGTGATTGACAGTGTCACCTCGCACCGTGATCCTCTTCCCCCCGGGAGAGGCAGCAGCCAAAGTCTTGCTGCTCTGGAAGAGCAGGGCCCAGGGGTGCTGAGACCTGCCACAGCAAAGGGGGCATTGAACAAAAATGCACATTTTGCATGGGCCAGGACTCACTCCTTCCTGCTTTGGAAATCAGCTGTGACTGTCAGTCTAGAGGCAAGAGAGCCTGGATTTAACTTTGACCATGGCAGTTAGGAGAAAACAAAGTGAGTGCTTAAAAGTACCAAGAGTTCAGGTATATTTGTATGCTGTGAAGGTGGCCTGGTTTTACTTAGAGAGGTCTTGGATCACTCTGACAAGCCAGTTGGACCCGTCTAACAACTGGGAAGTGTATTAAGCACGGCTGCAGGCTACAGATCATGGATGGTCATTTTCCAAGTTGTATCTATGAGACATTGTCCTGCTTGGTAACAGATTGGGGAAATTGCAATTAAATATCTGCCGAAATAATAAGGAAATGAGGAAGGTAATTGGAAGTTTGAATAAAAAAAGCTAAATCACCATGATGGTCTGACTAATCAAATCTATCTAATCTGTCTTTACGGATAAAATATCATCTAAAGTTTGGATTTTTTGAGGGAGAGGAGGGGAGGGTTGTCATTTTATTAAAATGTATTATATCTCTTGATTTTTGATGGGAAAAAACCTCATGTTTATTGTAATTCTCTGGTATTTATATTACAGCCAGTGAAGAAGTGGGCGGAAGTGAGGGCTTGTGCAAGTCTAGAGAAAAGTATTTCCTTGCCCCACAGGATCACAGCTGATGAGACGGAGCAGATGGGTAAGATAAAAATGGGGTATAGGTTGGGAGAGACAGGCTGACAGAAAATGATAGCGTGCGCGCGGTTTTTAGCTACGTAATTGCACTGTGCCCACCTCCCTAATCGTGATTAGGTGCCGATTTTCTCCCTGGCTTACAAAAGAGGTGAGGTTCAAAGCTGTGATTTGCAGGAGGCCACGGAGAGCAGCGGTGTTTTCCTAAGCTCAGAAGGTTTCACCATGCAGGTCAGATTGCTCTCTGCAGTTCACCAAACTGTGCAATAATGTTCCCTCTTCCCACAACGCTGTGAAAAAATGTTTTGGCTTCAGTTCATGTGTGAAACTTTTTGCACAACAGAAGTGGTTTCTTATGACCAGTAAGACTAAATGTTCTAAGCATTCCAGGAAGCATATAAATAGACTGGTGCCTTTCCTAAGGTTAGGGAGCCTTATTTCCTTCTTCTGCTTTTTTCTTTTTTTCTCTCTTTAACTAGGCAGAGATCAAGCAGAGGCCAGTGTTTGCAAGTCCTGACTATAATTTTCTTTTTTTTTTTAAGATATATTTTTCTGAAGAATAATTGTTTTAAGTAAATGCAACATGGTAAAATTTATTAAATTACTTCTTACAGCACAGCCTGGCATTATAACATGGCAGTTGTTACTTGGAGTCTCCCACGTCCCCAGCTGCTGCAGACTGATGTCTCCAAGCTAGTCCACACTGTGCAACCAGAGTTATGGAGAGGAGATCTCCCCGCCTTCCCCCTCAGTCCCCATGGATACAGAAGGGTTGTAGTAATGGTCAAAAATAACTAAAACAGTGGTTAGATACTGGAAGGTAGACAAATATCTATGCACAAACCAGAAGAGAAATTGTTCATGCCAAAAATATTAAATCTCAGTTCATCCCTGGATCCTATAAAACAACCATCCTTCTCTTTGATCTCTGCTCTTTGAATCTGCACATGTGTTAGTAAGACGTATATATTGGGCATCAGCATTGTCTTCTTTAGAATAAGGGTAAACATTGCATTTGTCTCTGTAAAAATATACTTCAATTGCTGGGAAGAAAGTGGAGATTCATTATTTTTGCAGTTGTACAAGAGGTTTAGCAGCTGTGTTTATACTGGCAGACAATTTGGATATTAGGTGGCAGGACAGAGAACTGCAGATGCACAATATTGAGCAGACATTGTGCACTTATAGCCCATTTCCAGGGAAACATGTTATTTTATATTTCCCTTGGTATCATTAATCACATTTCATGATGTATCTCACTATTTCAACTTGTTCCCCTAGATTCATTCATTTTTCACCCTGTTTATTTAGTAGCTATTGAGCTCCATTTCAACAAATTCCATCTCAGCTACAAATAATGAAGTTCCTTTTGCTTCAGGGGTGAAAATTAAGATGAACCTGTACTCGTTACTGAGACTACCTGTAATAATCAGCATTAAGGAGATATTTACCTTGCCTTTGCTCAGAAAAATAGCCATACTGTTTGTGGCTATCCAGAAATTAAATTCATTTCCTGAAAGTGATTCTTATCTTGGCCTGCCAGGGAAAACAGCTGCTCTTTTCTGTGCTCTGAAGGGTTTGGAGCAGGGTTTGTGGTGGGTTTGCAGGTGAGTCCCCAAAACTTGGAGCAGTGCCGACCGGTCCCCTGGGAGAAAGGCACTCGTAGGAGCAATGCAAGGGCTCTCTCCCTAGGGATTTGCAAGCCTGAGAAAGCTCAATATACCGCAAAGAATCCCATGCAAGAGGGAGGAGGGAAAAAAAAAAAAAAAAAAAAAAAGGAGTTTTACTGAGCTGTAAAAGAGAAGCCAAACTGAACAATTCGCACATAGCGATGCAGCGGCTGCGCACGAGGACAGACTGAGCCAAGCTGTTGCGCTCAGCAGGCAGCTCGGAGCAGCCACAAGCCCTGCCCACTGCCCCTTCCTGGGACTGGCTTAGGAATCCACATATAGCCGGGAAGTGTTTCTCCTCAGGCTAAGGGAAAGCGGAGGGAAAGCGGGGCTGTGCTGGAGCCGCACCTCGGGCAGCGCCGCTTGCTTTGCACGCTCTGCTTTAGGGACGGCTGCGGGCAGAGCCTCTGCCCGCGGCGCTGGGCAGCAAACTGCTGCCCCAGCTGCTGCTCTCGCCTGCCCCACCTGGTATGGGAAAGCTGCCCCCACAAACCTGGTTTGAGGGTCTGTCCTCAGTTATGTCCACAGAAATATTTTCGGAATGTGGATTTTTAATCTCAAAAATAAGTTTACTCTCAGGAAAGGCATGGGGTTTGGATTTAGAGGAGAGAACTTGGGTAATCATGTATTTATTTCTGGAAATATATATGTGTCTGTGTGTGTGTATATATATATATGTGTATTATCGTATATTTTTGAAGTGGCCTGCACAAAGCACATTAGAATCTGGTGGCAGAACTAAGAAATGAATGTAGCTCTGGGGAACTGGATTGAAGAGCCTTAGTCAAGTCATTTATGCAAAGAAAATAAAATGTTACTAGTATTCATGGTTTTGCAGACTCTATAGTTTTACTTTTTCTAAAATACTTGCTCTTTCCTTGATGTTTTCTGTAGTTGGTTCTATTTCTTCCTGTTCCATCAGGTGCAGTTCTTTTACATGGGGTAGTTATGCTGTGGGTGTTTAACCCAACCTTGCAGAAGCTCTCTGAGAAAGTAAGGCTGGAAGCAAGGTAGGAGTTATATTTACCTGTCAGCATCCTTCCCAGATGGATGGTATGCGTTTTGTTGGACACAATATAATTTAGTGATGTGTTAAATGACCTCTAAATGTCTTAGTCTCAGTGCGCTTAAAACAGATTAATGAGTTATCCATTAGGAGCTCTGTCAATATGTGCTGCATTCCCTTCAGATACGTTGATCCTTTTTCTTTCTCTCTCCACACATCCACGTGTTCTGCAGGGCGCTTGTCTTTCTGCTGCCATTAGTTGACTTGCTCAGATCAGACTCAGTTTTCTTCTACCTCCAGTCTACTACTTAGCACAGCCTCCTCCAACCTTTTATTACACACCAAGCTGAGAACCTCATTGAGGAGGTTGAGGGAAGGGAAAGGGGCCGGCCTGGCCTGGCCTTGCCTACCAGTCCTAATAATCCTGCCCTAAGACGTCCTTTTCTCTCTGTCTTCCCCAGCTTCCCTTCGCTTGCAAAGCTGCCCCTGCAAACACCCAGGTGACAGAGCTGCGGCTTGGGCTGGCGCAGTGGGGAAGGATTCATCAAGCAGCCCATGGAGCAACCTCATCACTTCCACGTGGCTGTAGGATGGCGAGGATCTGTGCTCCTCTCATGGATGGGGCAGGCAAGTTCTTGTGCATCATAGGAAGGAAGCAAATTAGATCTCTCATGAGAGATTTTTTTTTCCATTTGGATTGTGAAATTCAAATATCGTCTATTTGTCTAGTTGTCTGAAATTTAATTAACATAAAGTCTATAGCCTTAATACAAGGGACTTTCTTTCCAGTTCTTAGAGTACTGAGGGGAGAGGAGGGAGGAAGGGAGGGAGCAAGCGGAGCTCATTCGGGATCCTTCTCTGTATCAGCTGCTCTCTCATGCTCTGCCTGGTCAAAGCCTCCAAGAAAATGCTATAGCAGTGGTGCAAAAGGCTAAGAAACAGGCTGGTACTTTTATGTTGCAGCATTTGTGGACTTTCCCAACCTACAGGGATCTTCTGGTGCAAAGCAAACAGCCATAGTAAGTGCCTAGTCTGGCCCCACAGTTATTGATTTCCCTTTA
>NW_010583772.1:159543-188496 GCF_000705375.1 Tinamus guttatus | reverse complement strand
GTTTCAGGGTCTTACTGAGCAGCAGAAAAATTAAATGCTTGCACTTCCTTCCCTCTTCCATGCAAATACCATGAGAGGGCAGGGAAGAAGCAGAGAGCAAGCCCTGGTCCATCTTGCATGCAATAGGAGATCAGATGTGGAAAAATGAGCAGAAAATTTCCCCCACTCCAAGAAGATACAGTTATTTTCTTTTTGCATCGTTCCCTCAGGATAATGCAGCTCCCCACTGAGCCTAAAGCTTTGTATGTCTAAAAGGCACGGAAAGAAAAATGTGGATTTTCTACTTAACAAAAATCAAAGAATATCTTATGGAAGGCACAGTTCTGGTTATGAGGCTTGAAATGAATTGTGTATGTTCATATATGTGGAAATACACCTTAATATTTTTCATCTAGAGTTCAAAAAGTGGCACTGAGGCTGAGCTACAAAGTTTATCATCTAGATCTGCAGTTGGTACTTCCATGAGTAACTCTCTTAAGTGTATATCCACATTTTATGTATACATTCCAAGTATACATCCATATGTTTATGTGATTTTGCTGAAGTAAGATGTCATAATCAGTCTCTCTTAATAGCCAAAAATAGCCAAATTGCAGCCAATCTGCAATTGCAGGTTATATCTTAACACCTGCATTGTTTCAGCCAGTGCAATATAAGGGGACTGGGTAGGAGCTGATGTTGAAGTGTTTCAAGGGATGCTACTGTGTTTGGGAGGTGATGACTGAAAGCAGTAAGTTTGATAAAACTGGACTTTGGTGCATACCACTGAGTCTCCTGTGTGGATCTCAGGGTGGTCTCTTGTGTGGATCATCTACAGCTCCAATGAGGGAAAGGTTGGAGAGAGGAGCCGAGAATTGGGCTCTGGGAAGGGAGCTGTGGTTAAAGCAGTGGCTTTGGACACCGCCTGCCTGGCTTCATTTTCCATGCCTGCCTAAGACAGTCATTGAGGAGACATGCGTGGCGTGGTGCCATTCTGCGTTTAGTTTGGCTACTGGAAGCAGCTGCTTCTGCTGCACTCCACTGTGAGTGAAAACATGGGCGCCTGGCGGGGCAGGAGGCCTCCCTCCCCTTGCTCTGCTGGGCCCGTGCAGTCCTGCAGCTCCCCGTGTCGGTGCTCCTGGGCCCCGGCCTCGTTGGGCACCTCGTGGCAGCACCTGGTTTTGCTCCAAAAGCCAACAAGATTGGAGGCATCGTTATTTAATTGCCAGAGGCAATGTGATGTTGTTGGACTGCTGGAGGTGGACTTCTGCTTGCCTGTGGAGCCTGTTTGCAGGTTAATTTCATGGCTGATTGCAATCTCTGCTGAGCTTATAGAACCCCATTTAATTCCTGGGACCAGGGCCTGGTTATGCTGCAGCTTAAAAGGCACTATCGTCCAACCAGGGCTTTCTGACTATCTGATCACAAGGGCTAGAGACAAAGGCTGGTCTTGAATAATACATAAAATCTATTTAATATTAATCCTGTTGTACTATTTAATTCCAGAAACGTGTCTCGAGGCAAATATTAATACATGAGGTTATTTGAAATTATTAAAACTATTTTTATTAAACTTAGTAGAGCTGTTAACTATTACCATTTGAATTTGCAATGATTATTCATGAAAATTATTGATATATTATCTAGTGTTACTTCATTGAGAAAGTTGCACTCATATTCAACATTGAGTTGTCTTTAGCTACTGCCTCTAAAAAGTTCTTTGGCGGGGAAAACATAAGAAACCAGGTGGGAGAGTTGAACACCTTAATTATCAAATCACATCAGCTACTGCAATTACAAGTATTTAATCAAGTGATAAAATAGGCCTGTTCAAATTTTAGTTGGTGATTTTATTTTAATTTATTTTTTTTTTTTTACCCAGAGTTGAACTGATGCAACATCTGCATGTTGTTGCTGTGGTTGAACTGGAGAAACTTAAAACTCTGGACATGTCTGAACGTGCCCAATGCAAACCCTGTAAGCAGCATGCAAATGCCAGAGCAGAAAATAGTGCTTGGGCTTTTTCTTTCTTGTCTTTCTGGTTTTGAGCAACTAATGAGAGGAAAAAATGTCTTCATCAGTAGGAAAAGCTGGGCGAAGAAGATCCAACATGTTGTCTTTAACCCTCTGATGACAAGTTTACAATTATGCCTTCAGTTAAAACTGTAGGAAGGAGCTTCTGTCTTTGCAAATGCCAAAGCCCTGTGGTCAGTGCCGGTGCTTAGGATGTTTGTGTGTCCTGAAGCGCTGAGTGGGCCCTGCAGGAGGGGAGCAGGGCAGGTGGGATGGGAGCAAGGAGCAGGGCTCAAGGGTTGGCGATCACCAGCAGGGAGAAAGAGGAGAAAGCTTATGTCCTGGCCTGTCTTCCAGAGGATATCTGTGCCTTTCGAGGCTAAATATGGCAAGATTAAAACTGGAAATATTCTAATTTTAAAAAAAGACTCAGATTTGGGGGAGGCATAGTCACATAAGATCTCCCTAGCTATTTTTTATTTTCTCATATTTTATCTGTCTTAATGATGAATATTTATCTGCTTAAATATACGGAGATTTGTCTGCTTAAATATATGGAGCTTCTGTGTGATCAGCATTCAAAATATTTCATTGGGATCTTTAAAAACTGCACAAATTCATGACAGAATGCAGTCTCTAAGGATTTACATGTGCAATCAACTTCTAGTTATTTAACTAGTGTCTTAGCAACTGCATCCTTTAGCAATACACATAGCAAATCACAGTTCCATTTAATAAAATGAACTTCTATTAATCACTCCCAAAGTCCATTTAAATAAGCATCTTATATTCCTTAAAAGCAAGAGTATGTCATAAATCATAAAGTAATTATTGTGAATGCCTAATTCAGGGTAAAGGACAGGACTTACAATACATGCTTTAAGATATAACAATAAAAAGTTAATTAAAATACTTTTACAACACTCCCATAATCCTTGTCCTTCAGTATTTATAATAGATCCACAAATAGCAAATATCATATAAATTAGAGATTGAACATGCCTTTAATAACACAAATGGCAAGATTGTATTATGCTTTTATCCAGCATCTTTTAATGGATAATGAGTTTATTTCCAGCAATGTATTTTCTTATGACATATTAATATCTCACCTCATTGACTGCCACACAGTTTGCAAATTAATTCAGCCTTGTTTCATGTGGTACCTACATCATATTGCTTAGGGCTTGATTACACAGGTGCTTGACTTGTGCCAAGCAAGGTGGCACTGACTTAAAAGATCCAAGTTCACACAGTATATTTCCATCTCCTGAAGCATAATCACTGTGCTCTTATTTCTGTTGGATGCAGAAGGTTTATTTGATGCACAATAATATTCAAGATAGTTGCAAACTGCTTAAGTGTTTTCTAGTGCCTTCCCAAACTGTTTGCACCTACTTTAGCCAGTTTTACCCTCCTGTGTGTTGTTATTTGCCCCTTAATTAAATTAGCTTATATTAGGGGCCCCTTTGGTGTTTAATGCTGTAATGACCAACCAGATTCAGGTCTCTTCACAGTCACGAGGAGCCGAGCTGAGTGAGGAAATGCATGGGATACACGTGAAAATGCCTTACAGAATGCACGAGCTGCCGTTAACTGTTCATGCAAGCTCCTAATTAGACTGCGGAAGGTAAGTACATTAATTAATGAAGCCATGTTCCCTAGCCTCTGACAATTTTTCTTGTTTGCAGGTATATTCTCATGCTTTTATGCCGTGTATTATTTCTTCCATGTTGAAGACAGGCATGAATGGATAAGCAGTCATTCTGCTTTCTGGCTTGGATTTTGGGCCAAGCTTGTTATCTGGAAGCTTTCATTAGCACATTAAAATGTTTAGCTTATTTTTTCCTTTTGTGGTATTTCCCCGTTCAGATATTGCTCATGAAGTACCGTTCTTTAAAATCTTCCCTAGGAAGATGGACCGGGCAAGTCCTAGCTTTGCTGGTGGTGATTAAGGGTAGGAGTCCCACTGGGAGAGAATGACTAAGTGCTATGACTGAGACCTGACATTTCTCCTGGATGATGGATCTGTTGTCTCCATAATGAGCATGTTTCAGTGAAATGACCCAATTTTAGAAGTTTAGTACATTTTCTGAAATTTAGTTAGCTTTTACAGAAAGCTTATGTCTACAAATCTGGAGGACTTTGGTAAAAGGATTTCTGAGGAAGGGAGACTCAGTAATAGCTACCTGGCAGTCCCCAAGGCTGGTGATACAGAGGAGCATCCTGCAGGAGGACTTGTTTTTCGTGTTTGGAATCTGTAAAGACCCATTAGATTAGCTGGTGCTGAAGGCAGGAGCGAATCAGTGGAGGAAAAGGAGGATTCCAAGGAGTCCAGGGTCTGACAAGGTTCTTCACAGAAAGAGAAGTTAGTGCCAGATGAAGCCTCAAGTTGATCTTTTGTCAGTAACTAATATGGCCATTACAGCTAATAGTTTTTATGAGCTGGGAGAGCTGGCTTACTTGTGTAGGCTAATTGCACAATATTTAGCAATTTTTATGCTGATAGAGGTTAATAGTTGGACATCTCGCAGAATCCAAGGGATAACAAGAATACAAATGAGTGTCATAATATAACTGGGTAGTGGATAGCCATATGAAAGTGTAGGAAACCAAAGGCATTTTTAATAGAGATAAGGTACCTTACATTATTTTAAATAGCTGTGGTTTGTTGTTTTCTGCAGCCATAAAAACACTTTACCTCAAACAAGTCTGCAGTAACCCAAGTAACCCAAGTAACCAAGTTAGCTGCTGTTTTCTGTAGAGCAGAAACCAGGTCCCTGGTTTAGGGAATGAAAGGTCATGGCCAATGGCCTCAGAAGAGGGAAGGAAGGTCCCACGGCCTGTCAGAGCCACCGGCTGCGGCTCCCGCCGTAGTGCCTGGGTGGCAGAGGGAGGAGCAGCGGGGAGGCCGTACAGCCAGTCCCTGCTCTGCGGCTGTTGCTCTTGGGAGAATAGCCCCCAAACTGCCACCAGGCCCACGTGACTACTGAGTGAGGACCTCCCAAGCACACCTGCACTAACAAGTGGCCTTCTTGCTTCCCCACCTTTTTATCCATTTTCTGTGGAGAGAGAGAGAGAGAGAAAGGAAAAAGAATATTTGAAAAAGAATAGTCTCCAAAGTTCTCCTTACTTTCCTAAGAATCAAGTCATGACCTAGTAGTTTATTAGAGCAGTGAGCTAAGTTCTGTACTAACATAAATGTGTGCCGCTGTACTAGCAATATAGTTCATATTTGCTTATACTTTCAGGCCATAAAATCTATTTTTGTTTGTTTGATTAGAATTTTTATTGTCATGCTCAAAAAAAAAAAAAAAGAAGGGAACAAACTTGTGTATTGTCTTGGCTTGAGGTTAACAGAGCAGGTAAGTATTCATAATGGAGCCTAATAAGGAAAATCTTTATGTTTGTCCTCCAAGTTCATCTAAGTGAATTGATGCTTTCTATCCTTTTCAACTCCCCCATCTATCTCTTGTGATGAATTTAATTTTGATTATATTGTCCACAATATTCTGTTGATCCAAAAATGGTCTCTCAGCTGATGCTCCTGTTATTCTTGCTCTAGGCAAGGTCTTGGTTTTGAAGACCCCTGTTGTAGCAGGACAGCCTTGTTTGAGCCCAGCCATTGAAGGACACTGCCCTGCTAGGAAGTACTGAGCCTGGAAACGTTTTGTTTTGCAGCTTACACACAATTCCAGAAATGTCTGTGGTCCCTGGGTACTGCAACGTCAGTGTTCCAGGTTCTGCCTGCTAGTCCTCATTTTAAAGTGGTAAAAGAACTCCCACGTTTTATTCAGTGTGAGTTTAGAGTTTCATATTCAGATTTTTACGGATTCCTTAATACTTAATCTGCAATTGCATTTTTTCCTGTCATTTGTTTCATTATGTTGCTGCATATATGACTGATTCATAGATCCTTCTGATCTGAATCATGCTCTATGTGCATTTGTCTTTCTGTAAGAAATTTTGAAGGCCTTAAAAATGTGTCTGGAGAACACAGAAGCACAACATCTCCAGAAAAACAAATAGAGGTGATTCAAGAAAGATTCCAAGAAGCAAAACAGTTGCTTTTGCATTCTATTTCTCTGAAATCCTTGGTGTTTTGGTATTGCAGTTGTGTATTTTACATTGTGTACAGAGTATCGTTTTGGAAAAAAGCAGTGTGTGTGTGTAATGGTGACAGAATCCCTGCCAGATTTAAAAATAAACCCCGCAGCAGCAGCAAAATGCTCTCCCTTGCAATTTGTCTCCCTACCCTGGCATTCCTAGTGTATTTTCAGTTGTCATCCTTCACAATTAAATAACTGTAAAATGAGTTTTATGAGAACCTAATGTGATTCTGAATGCGCTGAGAAGCGTGTGGCGCACGTCACGGGCCCGCGCGCCGCGCTGCACTGCGCCGCGCTGCGGGGAGGAGCTGGGCAGGAGGTTGTGTGGAAGCTTTCCACAGTCTCCTTACGTGACCTCGCGCAAGGCCAAGAATGTTTGAGGTCAGAGGGAATATAAATATTCATTTCTACATGACTCATTCTGAATACTTCACTAGACAAATTTTAGAATAATTCTAGCTAACCAGCACTGAAAACATTTTGGACATTGATCATTAATGTTCTGCATATTGGCTTGGCAAAACCATTTTTTCCCCATGCTTTTCCTACCAGAAAACAAAATTAAAACTTTGATCAGACTGCCCTCTACAGAAAGCGCAGTCGTCTTTAGTCGTCTTTTTTTGATACCTAGAGTGTATTGTTGGTGATAAGAGAACTGAGAAGAGACGTGTCACAGTAACGAACTCATCTGCAGCTTCCGGGAGCGGCGGGGGAACACTAGTAGTTCTTTTTCAAAATATTTCAAGTATCTGTTTTGGAGGAAATGTTTTTAAGAGAGCATTCCCTGCAGGAAATGTCCTTAAAATACAGCTATTATACTGTTTCTGTGGCAAGAATAGCATGAAGGCATGTAGGCCCTGCTTGTTGTAATACCCCAATGCAGTATGCTTTTTAGTTTCTTTTTTTTTTTTTTTCCTGAGGTCATGAAGCTTTTGACTGTGCTCTCTCCCCAGATAACGAAGTTACTATCACATCTATGGCTTTATTCTCAGCTTGTGTAAAGAAGAGTAGATCCACCAAAGCTTCCCCATGACACTGTCTCTGATCACTTCTCCAGAAGTGTGCGTTCGTCAAATGACAAGGGCTTTGAAAAACACAACTTTGAAGTGCTTTGAGGCCCCATCCTAAGTTTTCCCCCTATTACTGGATAAAAAAAAAAAAAACACTTGTAAGTTACTTGCATGTCATGGACATGTTCTGTCTTTTCATTCTTTAAGCTATCACCTCATACGTCTGTGTACTGGAAAGGAAGGGTTCTCTGGAAAGTGAGTCCTTGGACTCCCCCAGGTTAACAGTTTTCCATTGGAGAATGCCAATGCAGGCAAATCTGCAGAAGCGCAAGTTTTTCTGGGACTTGGTAAAGCTGTGGCAGGGAGAGAATACTATTTCTGATAGTAGACACATATGGCTGATAATTATGGATGATTTGAGAAATGCTTGTCTAAAAAGGAATCATTTTATGTGAAAAATAATTTTAAAAACTTTATAACTTAGCCTAAATGTTTTTATGGCATCCTTGAGGATTCCTACTCCCACCAGCTCGAAAGGGGCAGGAAGTTTCTCAGAGCTTGTTGCCTTTCCTATTTTCTTTGGCCCGGGAGCTGTGCAGTTTTTGAGGCATACCAGATACTGGCTTCACATGCGACAACCAAAAAGCATCAGAGAAAACATTTGATATTTTCATTATGAATCTGGCAAATGTGAACGTTTTGAGAAATTGCATTGTTCAGCTGAGCTCTTTTATTTACTGGGGGAAGGGGAAGGTTGTTTCTTTCCCACACAAACGGAAATGCTCCGTGGTTGAATCTCTGATCCCGCAATTATGCAAATGGAGGATTTCTCATGAGCTCATCAGCCAGGGCAGAATAAACTGAGGTTGAAATAGGTGACCTTCTTTCAGACAACCCATAAACAATTTTGCAAGGTTTTTCATCCTCTGGAGGCTCAAACGGAGTAAAATCACAGAGTGTCTTCTCAGTGATCACAGTCATTTAAAAATGAAGGTGGTGGTTGTTAGGAAATTTGGTGAAACTGCATGAAAGTTTGTTTGGATGTTTGGGGGCTCTGTTTCTTTAGTCCTAATTAAGAGGTCCTTTTGGTACCATGCTGAGCATCCTCAATCTGCATTCTGTTAAGTTCTAGCTGACGATATTTGACAACCTAAACAAAGACTGCAGAGATTCTGTACCTGTTGAATGGTATGTTTTTTCCCCTACTTGCACTTCAGTTATGAGAAAGGGACACCTTAACATTTAAGGTAATACTGTTTTTTTTAATCAAATAAGTGAATTTTTGAACCACATTTATGAAAGATTTAGGTGAATATATAGTTCTATTCAGTATAATCTTATAAAACTTTTTTATTATTATTTTTTTAAAGGACAAGGCCTGGCTGCTTGATTTTTATTTTCTTTGAAAGATTCCTTCATTTTTCTGAAGCTCACTGTTATTTTCACAGATTTTCACGGTATATTTCTAGGCATAGGCCCATTTCTCCACCCACGTTCCTAAACGGATTTGTTTTAGAACCAGTGCTATAAGCATATAGAGGAGAAACCTAAGGTCAAGTTTAAAGTAATGGAAGAAAGGTATTGTTCTTCCAGTAACTATAAGACATTACAGCAGTGGAAACTGAGCCAAATGGCCTCCTTACAGTTGATCTTCTACATCTAGCTAAATCTGCTACAGATTTCTTAAATCGTGTTCCCACACTGTATCCCTGTCATAAATTTTCCCTTACAGCATGTTTACTCTCTGAAGGATACGTTTTACAGAAGTGGGCTCTTTCTGTCTTTCAGATTAAAAATAATTCCTCAAATCTCGTGGAGGGCTTGGTTGCATTGATGCCTGTTTATTCCTAAGTCTAAATTCCTGCTTCTTTTTATGGTTAGGCTTGTAGGTGTAATATGACAACAACAAAAATATTACAAGGCATTATTTTAATGCTTGCAGAATCAGCCCTTTTTTCTTTTGTTTCTTCTGGGAATGTTGGGTAAATAAGTAATTTTAAAAATATGTTATAATTAAGTGACCAAGTTTCATAATGTCCCTGCCTACTTATTTTTAGTTAATTAAATAAGTAGAAGCTGGAATTACTTATATCTTTCAACTGGGCATCAGAAAAATGATATATGCTAAATCTGTCTTAACAGCTGGGATAGTAAATGTTTCTGAAGAAAATATCCTTATAATTCAGCTCAAAACATCAACCTTCATACTATCATAGCGAATCTTAAGGCATAAGGTACACTAAATAACAGATTTCTCAGGACATATTTTGGCCCCAGATATGCAAGGAGAATTACATTGTCCTTCTTTGTTGATTTTCAAGGATACTTTTTTTTTTTTTTGACACATTTAAATATGTAGAGACTGGAACAGCTAAGCCTTAGATAGCTAAGTCAGAGTCTAACTGTGTAATGATGTAGCGTGGAAGCAAATATTTACTGAGTTAAAAATGTTAGATGTGAATAGATACTTTTTCTTTTTGACTCGGGCCATTTTCTAATGACATCAAAATAACCTTTATCTTATGGTTTTTTCTTTTTCATTCCCTCGAAGATCTCAGCTCAGAAGACATCATTTTTTCCATAATTTAAATTAAATCTAAATAATATATAAGTAGATTTACATTTATTTTTTAAATTAAAGTTATATTCTTGGCAGCAAGAATCAAGGAGCTGGCTGGTAGAAAAAAAGAAAAAAATCTTTTTCCTTCCCTTGTTTTGTCCCAGCTCCTTCCTTCCTGTGCCAACAATCACAATCCTTTCTTCAAAGGGAACATGCCTTGTGTCAGAAAAGCCTGACTTTTCAGTTTTTCTCTTGCACTGAGCAAGCTGCAGCACATTCAGCAGTTCAGCTGCGGGGCCTTGTTCACTAGACTCCTTAGGAAGCTTCAGAGACACCGTCTATGACGTGTGCCAACGTGGTTCCCTAAATTACATCTTTACTAGCCTAAGCAAGAGAGAAAACATTGAAACATTTGCTTGATCTTTCAGAACTTTAGAATTAATTTAGGATTGATTATCTTGTTTCCTTTTTGCAAAAGCTAGAATGGCATGGTCCAAATATACAGGATTCATTGCATAGATGCAGATGAGTTCCATACATGTAGCAGGTTAATAGGCCTGCAAAGCATCAGACTTATGGTTCATAGCTCTGTGTGGCCTATATGATGAGTCTGCCTACTCTCCAAACAGCCAGGAATTCCCAAAGAATGGGAGTAGGGTCATGCTTTATCATAAAAAATGGCAGGTTTGGCAGGCCTGTATAATTTGTATAATTTGCAATCAAAGCTGATGTCTCTGTCTTTTTCCCTTCCTCTTAGGTACCCCAAAGATGTGAGCCTGGACCTTAACCTCATGAACATCTCCTGCAGACCTAATGAACAGATGTGATGGTAGGACTGGAGCCGTGGGTTGTCTTCCTTCCTGTGCCAAATTGTGCAGCATTGGACTGCGTATCTTCTACTGGTGGATAAAGTCAGCCCATCTCCCTCTTGCCATTATTGTTATTTTTTTGTAATGTTAGACATTATCTTTGAGTCAATGTCACTAACTAAATTAAATAGAAAAGTGAGGAATAGCTACAGTGTTTGCATATGTGAGTAGTTAGTTGGGAAGATAAGTTTTTCCCTGCACCTGACTTTTATTTTAGTTGTTAAATTTTATTCAGTTCTGGGTTTTGAGTATCTGAGTTGCACGCAACGTGAACCTTACAGATTCATAAGGCAGCCAGGTGATTACTGGTTAAAACATGGACACAAAATTCATCTTCATTCCTGATAGAATTCTTGTTTTCCCGGTTTACCTGGTTTAAATGTCAGATCCTTTTTTTTTCTTGCTTTTTTGGGTCACAAATAGTGATTTAAAAAAAAAACAAAAAAGGTTGTAAGTTGTGTTAGCTATAAAGTTTCTTCCTTTTCTGTTTTTCATATCAACAAGAACCTCTGACAATGTCAATTTGGATCCGAAGGGGGTGGAATTTGGCCTTGCACTAGGAGCACAGACGGTGCGTGCCAAACACTCGGGAAGTGCATGCAGGCATGGCTGGCACCGACCGTGCTCTCGGGCATTCCTCAACCCGAGTGAAATGATCTGGTGATGTTCCTTTTCGAGACATATGTAGAGAAAGAGAAAGCAAAAAGTGAAAACTACAGTAGAAATGCGTGGGGTGACTGGCAGGAAACAAACAGAAATGCTGATTTTTTACATTTTCTACTTCTCTGACTCTTTTTGAATGCAGCACTGGACAACTTGCCGGGAAAATGGGATTGCTAGCACTAATGAGTCAAATATTTGTGAGGAATGCCAATTATATAACCACTCAGAGGCTGAAAGAGCACATTTCTTTCAACTCTGCAGCAGAGATGGGTTGGTTAAACAATAATTGTAATTAGTATAATTTGCTAAAAAATAGCATTCATCCACTAGTGCATTTCAGATTAGCAAAAGCTTGAAATAGCCTTTGCAGCATTACTCTACAATCCCGAGGCTCTCAATAAATAGTAAACAACTTTTGCTAAGCAGAAAAACGTGGAGCTGGCCACACTCTTAAATGTTGAAGGCAGTTCCAGAGAAAAAAGGCAGGACCCAAGTCATCTTATCTGTGTTGTGGTAATGCTCAGCAGCTCTGCTCCTGGAGCAGCTCGCCCACTGCAAACACATTAGAAATACGTGTAGTTTAATGTGATGCACAGAATAAGCGAATAGTTCTCAGCACACTTAAATAAACATGTCTTTGAAAATTGGAGTCTGAGAGGGGCAGCTGATGGCAGGAAGCTATTTTTCCTATCAACTTGCTTTATTTTATTCTCTACATACAGGCTACTATAGCTTATGACATATGGTCCACTTAAATTAGTCAGGCAGTAGAAACCTTGCTCATTCTCCTCTGTGCGTGGAGCCAAGATGCCTATTAATAGGAAAAGCCTTGCCCTGGAAGAATGTGCATGCAGCAGTCAGTCTCTTCATGGGGAAAATGAAGGATATGATACAATTGGGAATAAAATGAATTTCTTAGGTATTACAGCTAGAACCACTATAACCTAATACTGTTCTGAACAAAGTGGAAAAGTGCTGTTAAATCTGTATGTTTAGGAGGTGATATGTGTAATGACTTGATGTCTGTATTATCCAGCACACTGACTTTCCAATGTCATCTCCAAGCCTTAACGGACAACCTCTGTCATGCTACCAGAGCCAGAGAGGAATAAACCAAGACCACCAGCTAAGACATTATGTAATGTGCCATGGGTATAAACATGCCATCACATATTGAATATAAATGAAAAGCTTTATCCAAAACTAAAAAAGATGCATATAAAAAGTGTTAGTTAAATATGTCATTTTTTTTCTTTTATAAGGCTAGAAATTTTGTAAGAATGTTGCGCTGAACATACTAACATAAAACAATCCCATTAGAAATGTCCGTTTTGCTATACCACATGCTTTGGTATGAGCTTCTAAAAAGAATCTTTAAAAATAATTGTCTGTAGGAAGTGAGTTGTAGGCCTTGCTCTCTGATGATTATTATGCAAGAATTAATATAAATGTAAATTTTCACCAACCTCAGTTGATTACTGCAATATCCATTCCTCTGGTTTTGACAAATACAATTTTGCCAGCATGATCCTATACAGCAAAGCGCTGCAGAGATCATTTTCCTAGCCTATTGCTTTGGCTGTCAAATATAACACTTTATTTCTATCAGATATAATCGGCTTGTCTTCGCTTTCAAAGCCCTTCATAGCTTCACCTCATCCTACCTATCATCTCTTATTCAGGATCAAGAGATCACTTCTTTCACTGATTAGCGCCCAATGCCAGCCTCCTCCATCTACCACTTAGATTTTTCAGTCACTCAGATGCAGGCTTTATTTCATGCCATTCCTTACATTTGGAAAGTGCTCCTTTAGACATCTGCAAAGCTACCTCATTTTCTTCCTTCTAATCCTGTCTGTGAGGTTCCCTTGCCACTATGTCTTCAAAAGAAGTTTCAGAGTTGGGACTGAATTTGTCTAGTTTTGATGAGCTGCTCCCAAGGAAAACGTCTGGGTCCGATTCAAATGGAGCATTTCCAAAGATGAGAAGATCGGTGTTTCTTGCTCAAAGCCAACCTCTGTCAGACTCTGTACAAGAGGCTGTTGCCTTGCAGCCTTTGGCCTATTGAGGGCCAATATCTTTCTTCTTGGAGACAGAATGGAATGAACTTAAGGGCAGTCCACCTGGACTGTAGTAACACTGTGGTAGGCGCTGACATTTCTGTAGCAAGACGATGTCCCAGGAGGTTGTATCTGAAGGGTCACTTGGCCTTTTCTTTCATGTGAAAGGTGACTGTTAAGAAAAGGCAGGATTTGTATGGGCTAAGTGAATGGGCCCATCTGTATGGGCCCATTGCTGGAAACAGACATTAGAAATAAGCAAGGAAAGACTGGCTGACCATTTCTGTGGGACATTGTGTTGTCTCTGGGTTGCCCAGGTATCTGTTGTGGAATGAATGAATAGGCTGTAGACCCTTCTGCTGGGTCATCAACTTAGCTGAGTATATTTTCCTTTGAAGCAATTAAATTTGTAGCCTGTAGCCTTGAAACATGCCTGTGTGTCGTGTTGTGTTTATTTTCTAATCCCTAGTGGCAATGACTCAAGACCAAGTCATCTCTTTGCAGGAATTACCTATGAAGGAAAGTGGAAACTCCGTGGTATCTCTGTGGCATCTTTCCCTCCAGATGGTGCCTCCGAAGAGGCTTGTGCAGAGCCAAGCTAGTAAGTGCTTCCGCTGATTTTGTTCTAAGCCATTCTAATTTTGGTGAAGATTTATTTTGGGATGCTTGACAGATGGGGATCCCTGCCTTCCTTCCCTCAGGTGACCTGACTTGTGCACAGCCACCAGCTAACTCTCGTGGGTCTTGAAGAAGCAGGCCCCAGGTTTGCTCACACTTCTCTGCTTCTCTTTGGCCTCCTACAGATGATCAGTGAGGTTTTCACCCCACAACCCGTCACCATTTCCAACTGCAAAAGGGCCAGCATACTCCTCAATTACTTTGCCTGAGGATGTTACCAAAAGCACCCAGACCCCTGTGTTACTGCAAAGCATTTCGTTGGTCTTATGTTTCTGGTTAAAATCTTTAGAAAAAAATACGATAATTTTGAAGTGATTAAAATATCTTTTAGAGAAGTTGTGACCAGATCCAATTTCAGATCTCTTAAAATAGGGGGAAAAAAAAACACTTTTAAACATCCTATAAAATCACGTTTTCATAATTTATCACAGTGGGTCTTTAAGAAAGTCCTGCTGGGATTTCTCCAAGGCAACTAGAGGATGTAGATGGCAGGCCAAGGTCTTGTTCAGAACTTCAGTCTAAAAACACCCACAGAGTTGTACAGATTTCCCAAAATAAAAAGTAAAATCACTCCCAGACTGAGCTTTTTTGCCAAGTTTCAGCATAAAAAAATATTTTTGTAGCCAAGTTATAAATCTCTGAAAATAAGAGTTTATGTGGAAATACTGATACGTCCTTAGTTATAGCACTACTAATGGCTATAGCACTCAACAATGATTCGATGCTAAGGCTATTAATCCCAAAGCAAACTTTCTTGGAAGAAGTTGAACTTTGGAGGTCAATGAGATCCCAGAGGAAGTTGGATTGAAAACTGAGAAAAGCTGTTCTTGTCCATGTAAATTAATTGTTGTTGTTTTCCCGTCTGAGAAAATTTTAATGCAAAGACTAAGGATTTGCAAACAGGGAAAAGGAGAACTCGGAAATTCTTGTAAGAGGTGGTGATTCATAACATTGTTATTTTTTTAGATAATGTTATTTTCAAACCTTGTCCTGAAGTAAAACTGAAGGGCTGGGTGGATCATTCAAGTGCCCTGGTTTAAAGCTTATGCTCAGGTTTACATGGAAAACTAGCTACAAATTGTGTTCTATAAGAACAAAACCTCAAAGCACAGTGGGGTACAGAGAATAAGCAAGAAACCTTGTCTCAAAATCCCACTGTGTTTGTTTCTTATTTTAAGAAGTGAAAGTTTCAGAAACAATAACGACAGACAAGCTCGTATGTCAATTAAAATAATAGCGATGAACGTATTTTGATATTGTCTTTCTTTATTGAATTCCTGCAAGTAAATAACCTACTAGCAGTTGAGTTGTCTGTGGGTGGGCTTCTAATTACTAATTAATCGCAACCAGCAATTAGCATGTCTCATTCCATGCATTTTCTTCATTTTGTACTGTTGTTCACATTATTCCCCCCCAAAAAAATCAGAATTAAAAAAAAAAAGCTACTGAGTGTACAAATATATATATATATCCACATATAAAAATATATATCATACTTGCAAGTGTAGTCTGGTAGGTGGGTCTGCACAGCACCAGAAGAGCCGAATCTTGGCAGGCTCTGCCATGCACAGCAGTGCAGAGGGCACCAGGTCTGTGTTGCCTCTGCTTCAGGAAACACGGATGGACCAGTAAAGAGGCAGAGGGAACTAGGAACATTGGGCACAAAGAGGAAGTTGTGTCACAACCAAAATGTTAATCCCATGACTAATTGTTTGGTTATTAATATTTTGGAAATGACTGCTTGTCTGTAAGGAGAAGACCAAAGATTGCATCCTTGTAGACATTTTCTCTGCACTGTCACAAGTGCTATTTTGCTAGTACAAAAGTAGGACTTTGTCTTTTTGATGTTATTCACTTTTAAAAAGCAGAACATACAATGAAGAAATGTTTATTTGAATACAAAGGATATAAATTTTGCAAGACTGGTGCAGGCCCAAAATAACATCAGGGCACCACAAATGTTTCAGTTCCACTGTACAGGGTTTACTGCATAGACTTGCATCATTTGAACAATCAAATGAAACTTTTCGGTTACTTTGAATCAAACTTTATAGTTACCCTTTTGCCATTGGAAATTTTGAAGTTTTAGCCTTTTTCCTCAATGAAAGAAAACAGATTTTAGTGTGTCACTTTCTCTGAGTGGAAACACAGCTTTGCCTTTCTGTTATAGCCGCCAATCAAACTGCCAAGACGGCTCGTGGCTTAGCTGCCTTCCAGAGAACGGTTTTTCAATCACAAAAATGTCCAGAATGGTGCAAAGCCTCCACATGCTTGTACAGTAGCTATGGCAGCCCAAAGACCTGCTTTAAACCTTGAACTTCTTTAGATTTCTGTAACCTAATCTTTCCATCAGTAAAATGGGGATAATAGCTGCTGCTTTCAAAAGGGCTAAGTCCTGTTTTTTGCACAGTATTTTACAATATCTGCAGGGCTGATCCCATAGATTTGCTTTTTTTTCAGTTTCTGGAAGCAGAAACATCAGATAAGCAGGCTGCCGTTATGTGGAGGATGTATGTACTGAACCTGCTGATGACCACAAGGTGTGCATGTCTGATCTATATTTGACACAGAAGTTTGCAACTGTTTTTCTAATAACTGAAGTGGAGGAAAATAGAGAAGACTATTTTAAGAATGGTTCCTGCCTTTATCATGCGTTATCAACTTAAATAACTGATAATATCTATATGAACATAGAAACTACCAACACTGTCTTTCCACTGTCTCAATACTGATCCCAGTATTCAAGTACCTCCGCTGAGACCAGTTTTTTTTTTTTTTAACCACTACTTCTCCTAGCATAGCTGATATCTGACAAGCCAAAATAATCAACAATTTGGAATAAAATTATGAATATATTTCTTTGCAATTAAATTAGCAAGCAGCACAAAGAACAATTATCTATGAAGAAGTGAGTATTTTGTGGTATCTCTTAGTTTCAATTTAAGTGATGGGAAAAGGAGTTACGTCCAAATTGCATGTTAATGGCCATACAACTTTTCAAAGCTGTGTTGTCTATTGCTAACTTTACTGCACACCCAGGGCCTGCCTGTGATTAGTGTTTGGATGCCACAGTGTGTTCAGTATCTGAGAGTACTCATCTATGCCAAGGAATAGTGTTTGGATGCCACAGTGTGTTCAGCATCTGAGAGTACTCACCTATGCCAAGGAACCATTCATGAACTCTCTCCCCCCCCTTAAAAAATGTTCATTTGTGCTGTTACTTTGTTTTTTGGTACATAAAATAACCCCAGAGCTGGATTGTTTCACCTTCTATGTTGGCAAAGCTCAGGCAGCTTGGGCAACAGATATCAAAGAGATGAGGACTTGAAAAAAGCAGCTGAAGGTACCCGGGAATGTATAGATCTGAGAGCCAGAGGGGAACATGACATATGCGAATGAAAATAAATTTAAGCTGATTCTCTGAAACTATGTGACCAAGACAGTATAGAGGAGAAGCAGGAAGCACCTAACCCTGTGAAGACTAATGTAATTTATTAATCCAAACTAGTATTGGAAGAGCCATGTCACAAGAGCTTAAGATTTCTCAGAAACTAAATTTAATATTTTACTCAGTAGGAGTATCTTGAGTATCTTTGATCCTCTGACTTTCATTTTATTAAAAAATAAACAGAGATTCTGGGATGATAAAAAAAAAAAGTAAATTTAGATTAATAAAACCTTGTTTTACTAGCAGCATCTGTATGAGGGATTCTGTCAGAATCTTCTTTTCAGGAAGATGGACTTCTGTCTCGAAGATTAGGGAACGCTCTCTTTCAACCATAATTTCAAAATCAGATGATACGCGTTTTTGACACTTTCTGCTTGTAGTCAGAGTCTCTATAGCTAATATTTATTGTGACCTTTGTGCTGAGAGAAGAGGTGACAAAATCATTAAAACTGATATTGCATCGTAAGAAAACACAGCAGTCTAATATGAACCCCTTTGAATATCTTTATTGTGTGTGAGGTTTTTTTTTTTCCCTCCTTCAGAGTAAAGCAATAGCATAATACCCAGCTGCATGATAATATTGGCAAGCAAGGCCATGAATTTCAACAGCAAACCCTAAACACTGAATGTGCTGTGCTTTTTGAAGAAATCCCCTTTTGTATGAGATATGTAATACCCTTTTGTGCTGGAGTGGTTTGCATAATAATAGTTTTCTTTAGTTATTCGTTGTCATGTGATGGAGCTGAAAAGTGAGCTAGGCAGTAACAGCATGAAAGACAATTTTCCATTTTTCTCTAATTTTTCTGAGACATTCTTGTCTTTTAAAATGTAAATACTTCTAGCTATCTTCAGAGAAGATATCCATTTATTAACATTTCAGGTCTAATTGCTACTCTTCTTAATATTCACCTTCCGACTGGAGCTTTTTTTTTCCCCTCTGAAGAAACAGCAACGTTATTTTCTTTGCGCTCATGAGGAACCTCGAGTATCTTAAAATAATTGGACGTATGATAATATGATCATCTGGTGTAAATCAGCATAATTCCATTCAGAGATATTGACACCATGCTTAAAACCTTATGGATAGAACAAATTGATTACAAAAGCCAAGCAAAATTTATATTATATATATTCATATTATAATTGTATAACTTATAAATATGTTACACCATGCCACTGAGGTTAAACACCTAGGATACATGTGAGAACATGTGTAAAATGAAACTTTAAGAGGTTTCTCATGTATTATTTTTAAGATACTTCTTGGGCTCTTCTATAAGTTCTGGTCTAGCTGGTAAGTAAGGAATATTTCCAAAGAAGATATAATTACACTGAAATGGAGCTCAGTCTTACTCTCAGGCAAAGCTATAGAGCAGGACAGGGGAAGTTTCTCAGCTAAAGCCCAATAACCTGGGTCAACTGAGTGGAATATTTGGCATTGTTCTGACTGATGCTATCAGATGATTTTTTTTCCTTTGAAATCAATGGAATTGTGCCAGGTTATACTAGTTGTGAAGTTGGCCATAAAACTACAAGTGGTTTTTAACCTCTGGCCTGCAACCACTGCAGGGGACTATTTCCAAGCACTCCTTGAAAAGTAACTAAGGAAGTAAAGTTATTACTAATTAGCTTAAGTTCACAGAGTGAAAGGAGGGCTAATAATTTTAATGGAAAACATTTAAAGATTTCAAAGCTGAAAAAGGCCAAAAACAACTGAACTAGATGAGTCCAGGGAAGGTCACAAGTCAAACTGATGCATTCTGATAATACATTATGAGATGTTGGTGCTGCAACAGATACCGAGACAACAAGGAATCCTGCAGCACCCTGCAGTCTTGTTATAGCTCCTTGGGCTAAAGTAAGAGGGCATTATACACAGTCAACCTATAAAACTGATATGAATTAAATCTATTTATCCCTTACAAATACAGCAGTTATATAATATGGTTTACTGAAAGATAAGATCTGTCTAAGATCTGTCTTTACTAAATAGGCAACAAGAAATCTTCATGGATCCAGTAAGCGAAGGCTTTAACAATGAGTACGAGAGACATAAATACTTCCACTAAAACCATGGAGGAAGTCCTGGAATCCAGGTAAGCAAGTATTGACATGGTTATAGGCACTATAAATCATTTAGTCAGGAATCTCACAACTGAGTCACGGGGTTCTAACATCTTGGAAACGTGAGTTGCTTCATGTCATACCAGGCACCAGTAACACGCTGCTGGCTGAGTAACATGTCATGCTGTCTGTTAGCAGCACTGGGGTAGATTAGCTCTTTGATGAAGGAATTGGAAAGAAGGCTTCCAGAAAGAAACGTCATGGTAGAATTTGCTGAAAGTTGGTGCTAGGACGGTAAGGCCCGTGACTTGCTATGTCATGATAAGGCTCTCTGAGCTTTACTGCAGTAGGTGCTGGTGTGTCACAGTCTTGCACGTACCCATCCTGGGGATGCAGACACTGTTTTTCAGTTCTCCTGCTCTCTTCCTTTTCCCCAAGTTCCCCAAAGTTCTGTGAATTTGTTCCTGCTCCTGAACAGATGTAGCAAGAACCTTTTGTGCTCATCACTTTCTTTCATAATTTCTTGGAAGTGTTGAAGTTTTTGTTCACAGTAAACTGTGAATCAGAATTAAATGTTACTGTTAAAAAAAAAAAACTTTTCAAATATGTCATTTTCATGTGAATATTCCAGAGTGATGCAGATGGCCGAAAATTGGATAAATCAACCATTGGATTTGTTTGATTTTCTGCAACAACTGTTGCTTAACTCTTAAGGTAGTGAAGAATGTCTACCAAAGGCAATACATTTGCCATTCTCTCTTAATGATCATCCTTAGATGAAATGTCAATTCCATCTTTGTATTACGTGATGCATGACCTTTGTCTAGTAATACAGGAATATGACTAATATTAATTCAGACAGTCATTTGTATTCAATGGCCAGTGTAAATTAATCCCAGAATTAAATCTTGTTATTGTGCATTTCAGCTTGGTACAAATAGGCACCTTGGAAGAATCTTTGTTAATGTAACAGAGTCTAAACGTAAGAGCAGTGTTTGAAATTGCATTTAGTTCAGTTGAGTTTCAGGCATGGAAGCAGCTTTCTGTCTTGCATCCTTGTTTGCAAGGGATGCTGCTTGCCTCTGTCTTATGTCTTCCTCATATGTACGTTGTTCCAGCTCTGCCAGTGTGAAAAAGTCTCCTGGAAAAGGGCAAGACTTCTCCGGTATCAGAGTTTTTTTTTTTCCTCCTAGAACAAGCCCAGCTGTAGCTACATTTGCAATTCAAGTATTTCAGTGATTTGGAACAACCAGATTAGGTTACATTCGAGTTCACTGTGCTGTAAAGAAAGGATCTTCAGGTCCTTAGTTACCTTCCAAAATATGCCTGGCTGCAAAGTATGGAACATTTTAATGCATAATCATGTAAGCTAGGAGAACATTTCCTCTGTGCATGACTGTACTGTTTTTGTCATTAACAATTCACAGAGGTTGCACCAAAAATCTGAACTCCAGTGCTGTCTAAGAAAGTTTGTGTATGGATCCAAATATTATTGCTGATTTTTAGCCCATATGCTTACTATGACCGACCTCCTTTTTGAAGTGTTTGTAGGTGACTGCACTGAGTGAGAGATTATCACATTAGGTGAGCTATTGGCATGTTCCTATATGGCAATTCCTGTAACATCATGTTATGATGAATTTTATATGACAGCTTTCTATTGCTGTGAGAGTTTTGGTAGGTTTCTTTAGGTATAAAAATACGCAGTTAGGGGGCAGATACCTGCAAAATTCTGTCTGGCCTCTCCTGCTGAGAAGACCAAAGGAAGGAGGAGAGCTCTGCTAACTGAACCAGCGCTACATTCGCAGCAGGGCTTTGCCCGAATGGAGCAGGGCTCATCTTGGACAAGCTTAAAAGACATCTTATCTGTTCTCCCAGTCCTGAGCCTGTGCAAGTCCCTGGGAAACGAAGTGCCTAGGACTTTCGGAGACTTGGGAAGGTCTCCTATCCTGCTGGAGTGAGCACAAGCCGGGATGAAGAGGCAAAGGGTGAGGAGGAAAGAGCAAGCCTTCCTTGGGGTTAGCTGCAGGGGTTCTGCTTGCGTGGAAAGAAGCACAGACAAGGACAGATGTCTCCCTTCTTGCTGTGGCAGCTCGAGAAGGATAAGACCCTGCTTCTTTCCCTGCTCTATGGTCTCTTTACATAAAAATGCAGAATTCATCCCGAACAGTCTCCTGGTGAAAAGTCACTGAGAAAGCTTTCCAAACAGCCAAGGCTGGAGTCTTAATGAATTTTTAAAAGCATATAAAAAGTTCTTTAGTTATGTATGTTTTAAAACAAAAGGCTTATTCTTACATGTTGGCATGTCTTTATTAGCACTATTTATTTACTTTTTATAGGAGTGAGAGCATGACTGCTTTTATGCCAGTGCATTTGATTGTATATGACTTACCTTACATTTACAGGGATCTATTGTTGCTTATGAGGAAAAATAAAATTTCTGTAGAGTGTTTACCTAACTCCCTGTTGAAGTTAAGGTGTATCTTTGAAAAACTCTTGAAGGATTATTTCTAATGGTGCCAATGGGACCCTTGCTTTGCTCATAAAAAGATATGTGAGTTTATAATGGACAAAGATACAGTTATCCCAGAATAGCCTCAGGAAAAATCATCAGATTTCTTTCAGAGGAGGCGTGCAGCTAGGGATTGCAGTGTACGTCGCTATTCTGCAGGCCAAAGAGATTTTGTTTTCAGTATGAGACATATTCTCTTATCACTTACATAGTCGGGAATAATTCCCTTTTAAATCACGCTACTGCATATCCAAAGTGGAATCAACAGAATTGATACAGTAGAAGACAAAGAATAGTTTTACCCAGAAATTTTAATAGTGGCAGTGATGAAAAACTAAGTGTTAAGAGTCTCCCATGTGTTATCAGATCTCTAGAATCTCTCAAAGCCTGTCCCACTTTCATCCAAGAAATTGCAAGCTCAGTCTCTTTTGAACAGAATAAACTATGTTTATTAGCCCTTTTCTTCTTTTCTAGATCAGGAGTTCTTTTCTCCTTTTATGGAAAGGTCTTTACAAAACCAAAGAAACCTCGTTAAAACTTAATTACAAAATCATGTTGTATTAAAGGGGGAAAAAGGCATCTGGAAAGGATATCTCTCAGAGGCTTGTGTTTAGTTATTAGCAGTTATTTCTGTTGACTCCCCAACTAAGTTATTAAATACATTTTGTTCCTCTTGAAGATGAAGGCACTCTGAGATGTACAAAACTGAAGTCCATAACAGGGTTTTTAATAGATCATTGATTCCCCGACATATGAAGATATTCAGGCCTGTGGCCCACTTGCTTCTCTTTACACCGATACCCAGCAAAAATAGTGCCAGATTGTAGAGGTTTTTCCCTCTCTATCTGTTCTGGTGACGCGAGCAAGTGAGAGTGCAGAGAGCTGCTTCGTTTGGCACACACAGAGCCCGGCTCCTTGGAAGCCTTTTCAGATGCCACCTCCGATGAGCTGTGTCATTTCTAGAGTTCAGGAGAACAAGCTACATCAGAAGTGAAGTGAGGACAGGCCCTGGGGACGACGTTCACCTGCAGTTGTCTCTTCCCAAGCAGCCTGGCTGATCCAAGGTTTCATCAGGAGATTGCACCCACTGTGTATTTATTCTTATTCGTTAGCCAACAGTCAGTTCTGCTCGGTGTTATTTAAGGATATGAAATGACAGACAGTCGTTCGCTTTCGATAAAGAAAATGTTAATTTTTAAGTGAATCTTACAGCTTTTGCTTCAATTCTTTATGCAGCAAACTGTTCCCATCAATCAAAAGGGAGTCTTTCTTCAACTCATGAAAAATTACATTCTTTATTCGGTACTGCCAACAGCACAGTACAAAAGGAAACCTTTATTCTTCGATAAAATCTGAGAGAAGTGTGCACTGGGTAGATTAATGGTTTGCTGATCCATGATTTAGCATCACTTTGGTGCTTCTTGCACAGATTAACTCCCAGGCTCCTTTCAGAAGGGAATTAGTGAGTGCCATTAGATGCTATCGCAGCCCTTGCACCCACAGAGTGAGTGGTGACCAAGGGGTGTCACTGAGGTGGCATTGCTGGATGGAAGGTCTTGGCTGCCCTTAGAATTTAACTAGATGATACTGGGATAAGTCATTCTGAAAAGATAGAAAAGCTGTTGAAAGAGGAGAGGATGGATTCATTTCCCCTGAGCACTTGGAGTCTCTCTTGCCTAGAACAAGTCAGATAAAGAAACCTGCACCTTGTTCAGCCTTGAATAATCATCAGGAGTGAGTTAAATAGACTTTGGGAACGGTTAGTGAAGATTTTACAAATGCAAAAAATCTGGAACTGTTTGCACATGCAAAGGTTTGTGTCTTTTTTCCTTTTTTCTTTTTTTTTTCCTTTTTAAATCTTTCGAATAATCACCCTGCTGCTAACAGAATAATTACAGGTAATCAAGAAGTCTGTTATCTTCTCAATGCCTTTCTAGTTTTTCTGTGTTCCTTGAAGCAAAGGAGTGAAAAATCCCGATTCTCATTTTAATGTGTTTTGTTTTATTAGATATACCTGCTTCAGTCATGACAAGTTGGCCATGGAGACAGTGGAATATTTGGATTTGATGGAGAGAGTTTTGCTGAAGAGTAGGGCCTTAACATAGCTATGTCACAGACAGTTATATAACTTTGAAGACTCCTTTGGGTCATCAACAAGGTGCCTAACACAGAGCAGGATGAGGAGCAGAGAAACCAGGTCAGGTAGATAATACAGCCATATTAAAGCCTCCATATGCATGTTAGCCTCCATATACACGTATGGAGGCTGACAGAGAGAAGTTTTATACAATTCTAATTTACAAAGAAACCAGCTTGTTAATCAGTTTAAATGCAGCCTGGGCAGCTGTCACAGAACATATGCCTCCTGCAAACTGACCCTGTTCTTTCTTTTCACCTGCAGTCCCTGACCAGTTGAAGTGTTGTGCTTCCGTTCCGTGAAGCTGAGATTCGAGATCCTGCTCTGGTGGTTCTGCTGGGAATTCTCCAGATTCAGTGACCCTGGCGGTAGGGTGGATGTTGAACTAACCAGATGCTGGCAGCCAGTTGTGCCATCACATGGAAGGAGGATTCTGTCTTCTAGATCAATGTTTAGCCAAGTTGGCTGTGTTGTACAGGTGATTTTTTGGATGTGTGCCTGTTCTCTGTACATGCCTTTGCTTTTGCCTTTATATTTAACTCTTTTTTTTTTTTTGGTATCTTCTTCAGAGCTTGCAGAAAGTGTTAGCTTAATATGCGTCTGTTTTGCCTGTGCATTGGCTACTCACAAGCAGTGCTGCACCCCTCTGTGCCCTTTTCTGCCTTAGTCATTCGTGCTTAGTGCTACACAAAGGGCACAGCCGACCCAGCAAAACCTCTTCCTGTGCAGGCTGATGTATTATGCTTAATGCGTTATCAACATGACAAGCCTGCCTCAGGAAACTCCAGCAACCCAGAAAGCAGAGGTTTGTTTATGTAATAGTTTCTAAAAACAAATGCACATCCCATATAGAATGCCACTTTTTTTTTTTTTTTTTTCCCTGCAGGTGGACTCTCTTAGTTGATGCTACACCTGAGGACAAGGCAACAAGGCCTTGCTTAGATGAGCCAAACCTGAAAGGAGAGCAGCATTGTCACTTCAGAACATTGCAGAGAACCTCACGTACCACACGACTGTGTTTATGAAAAAGCTCTAGAAGGGATTGTCCTGTTTTCCAAAGCCCCAAGTGAAATATCGCCCTCATTCCAGCAGGGCTGTGCTCTGAGGTTCTACTCCTGACTAACTACTACTACTTCTGACTAACTGGGTACAGTTATAGTGTCCAAGGATGGGAATTCAAGCTCATTTTTATGTCCTCACAGTAAATTTGAAGTCTTTCTGCTTCGAAGCTCAGCCTGAAATACTGTTTGCCTGCTCTTCTCCTTGCCTTGGCTGTGGGGGTGACGGTGTGCACCTGCAGGAAAGCATCCTCGATTTCCATCAGCCTCTTTTTAGTGTATCAGGTCGGTGGAGAAGGCGGTTTTCAAAGCATGTGCATTGCTGCGTGCGTTCTGTCTGGTCTCCAACCTCGCCATGTGTGACTATCAGCATTTGGGAAGTGGGTACAGCAGTTGTGTGGAGCTCAGGGAAAGAGAAGTTGAGGATCCGTGCTTTTTCCCAAGCGCAGACTCTCCGGAATGCTCCCCAGCCCCAACGTGTCTTCCGTGACACCCTGTTTGCTGCTGGGCCTCGCGCCCTCGCAGCGCTCTGGGGATGGCACTGGTGGGTTATCCTGATTCTGAAGGACAGCTGAGATCCAGCTGCAGGGGTCCAACGCAGGCACTCGTCCCTGGAAGTTGTTGCACTGAACTATATCATTTTCTCCATCAGTAAAGCAAGGCCATAGAGCTAATGGTGGTTTGTAAGGAGCCCGGAGTCCCACGTGGAGCTGCAGCTTTGTTGCTGAAATAGTGGCATTGGGACAGATGTTTGGGGAGGAAGGCTTCATTCACCCTCATCTCACTCATATGAACTAATTTATAGGGTTACAAAGTGGGAGTTTGGAAATTACTGAATGCATTTTTCATTTTAACATTTCAGATTATAGCGAACAGTCAGATACAATTTTAAAGTGGCAGATGATATAGTACCCTCTCAGGCCAGGATATTTTCTCTATCTTTTATATTGCTTCATTGTCCAACGTCAAGAAATTCAATTTCCGTAGCCAAATTTGTTAGTTATTATGAATCATAGAATCAGGAACAAATACAGAGTAATGTATGCATCAAATCCTTTCTTCTGATTCCTGTTTTGTTTTATATATTGAACTCATAAAATTAGATTATAAGCAGATTCCTTATTTGAAAGTTTGCTTAGCTTTCAAGTTTAGATTAAGAAAAACATCTAGTGAATGAAATTAAATGTTTCTGTTGGATAGCACCCTGACAAAGGAAAGGAAATCCCTTGCTGTGGGATAGGGCAGTCATGGGCCATGAAGGTTTAAGCAGGAGTTACTGCCATCCAGAGGAGGAAAGCTATAAACCATCTTGTTTCATTATTATTTTAAGTAGAGAAAGGTAGACCCAAATGAATGACTTGGTTGATCCACTTTGTTTTCTGTTAAGGAATCAAAGAATGGAGAAATAACATAAATGTACCCAAGAGATTTCTGTGGGCTTTCCTATATGTAGGCATTTATGGAACGGATCAGAGAAGCACTGGAGAAGACCCAACAAAAAACAGATCCGTAGATGTAGCTGCAGCAGGTAATGAACCAGGTTTACTTTCCTCTCTGCAGTTTAGGTTTTTCCCAGCTCTGGATAATCCAGCTACCCATCAATCTCTGATTTTTCAACCCCAAATAAAAGCCTCCCTCTCTCTTCTCTTCCTCCTTCCCAAAGGAACTGTAGAAACAAGAAATAGGTTATTGGGGGAGAAATAAGAGGAAAAGGAAAGTAGTAGTTTATGCTTCCTTTCCAGGGTGTCCCTGGATCTGAATAAAAGTTTGCAGGTGAAGGGGAAAAATAAATCAGAGGAAGGCGGGGGGGAAACAAACTATTAAAATATAATGCCTTTTTAAGCAGCCTGTCTTCAGCCACAGACATGTAAAAATTTCAAGGGTAGAAATTCACTTTACTCAGAAAACAATAGCAGTAATCCCCAGGAAAGCTCTTGCTGGATTGCACACACCTCCCAGAATGTTTAAATATTTTTGACCTAAGAGGTTGGCTTCTCTGGCTTGCGTGTACTTACATGTACTCTGAATGTGGGAATAATTCAATTTATTACAAATATGCCTGGTGCACAGTTGTAGGTATTTAAAAAAAGAAAAAGCTTCGCGGTTGTAGGAAGCAAATTTACTGGGTATAGGATATATTTCATGCCGCATCCGTTTGTAGACGTTTGCAAGTGTCTCGTGCGTCTGGTGCAGCATTAAAAGAGGTTTAGCAGTGACCTCTGCTGGGCTCCTGGGCGCAGTGCGAGGAGGAGCAGATGTGCCCAGGTGTGCCCAGGTGTGTCCAGATGTGTCCGCGCCGGCAGCACGCGCTTCTCGCTCGTTCTGTCCCCAGTCCGGTCTCACCGTCACATTCCCGGGGCTGCGGGTGCAGGGCAGCCATGGCCAGGCCTCGTTGCAGAGGTGACCGAGGCCCCCGAAGCTACAGCAGGGGTTGGAGGGGTTTAATCCTTGTCCTGTGGCGCTGCCTCTCCAGCTGCCACCGTGTAGGAGGTGTCCTGGCCCTCCCGGGTGGCACTGGAAGCAAGATGGAGCTTCTGGAGGGGCAAATTGATTCAGAAAAGATCATAATTCTGCAGGAGTTTAGAGCATCTATTAAGACATTTGCCTGCTGTTCGCTATCAAACTTTATCTGCAAGCGTGCCCAAGTTTTAACCCAGGAATCAAGGGGAGTGGAGGTGAGTGTTCTGGGCCCATAGCCGTGCATTACCCACAGTCACAAACGTGCCCTGCAGCCAACCCTTTCCTCAGACCTCGTGTAATGGGTTAATTCTCTCCCGAGGAGTCTCTGTTGAAGGAGGAATTTCCAGAAGGGCTCAGGCATTCCTCTAAGGCTCCCATCAGCGCTGTGCTTGTCCTGGGCGAGATTTATTTGTTGAGGTAACAGAGAGTTCAAAGGCACGGAGCCTTCCGCTTCGACAAGCCGTGTCTCATGCCCTGCGGTAGGAGGAACTATCGATCTCTGCTCATAGCTCCTGTTAGTGATCCTGTAAGTATTGACAGCCCCAGATCTCTAGATTTAAATACCAGGAGTGCCAAGGTAACCAAACAAATACCTTAGTTTACTGTCAGCATGCTTTCCTTTGAGCAAAAATGTTTTTATTGTGGTTATTTCTGATGACATGGGGGAAAAAATGTATTAGTTTGTGGACGTGCAGGATATAATCTTTCAAAATAACATATCAAGTTTTTAAAACAAGTTATTTTCCCTTCTTCTGCATCATGCTGAAACTTCTAAGGGGAAATGGGAACTTCACCATTACTCTGCAATTCCTGACAATAATATTATCACAGAAAGCTAAAACTGCCAGTGTAAACTCTTGAGTATGAGATGCTGCTAAAAACAATGTCACCCATGTTAGTGCCCCTACCAAAGTGTGCTCCTCCCAGGCAGCCTTTGGTACCTAAGCACATTGATGGATCATCGTGCTAGCTAAGGGGGATGGTGAAATTAACTTCCTGTGCTTCTAAATACAGCGGTTTAGTCATTTAAGACAGGAAATCACTTTGTGTGGGGAAGCAGTATTGGGTAAATCTGAACTAGCTTCCACAGCAGTTTGCTGCAGAAATGACGTGACTGTGATGGGCAGGAAGAAGAATAGGAAAAGTTCTTGACAAATACTCTACAGAATGAAATAGTGAATGTTATTTTGATGTGTATTTTTAATTGATGGTTTAAAAAATATATACCAAGTTATATGCCTTTAATAAATTAAGCTTCTAGGATTGTTTCTTTAGAATCACATTCCAAATGTTAAAGCTTTTGTATAAAAATTCCTGTCTGTGCCCTGCACAA
>NW_010583772.1:122201-153103 GCF_000705375.1 Tinamus guttatus | reverse complement strand
CGGCGCTGCCTCCCCGCGAGCGTCCCCACGAGAGGCTTTCTCATAGGAGAAAGCTTTGCACCTCGCTGAAATCAGTTTCAGCCTATATTTTTACAATTTTTATCATGATTAATGGATGAGACTAAGCCATTTTCAGTGCATTTATTTATTATCAGAAACAATACTGAAACTAATTTGACCCCATAGTACTTTTTTTTCTTTTTTTGATAATACTATTCAGTGGCAAGAAAAGGCTATGAAATTCTGTGCAAAGATCTTTATCGTAGTTGAACTGGTTGAAATATGGACAAAGGAAAATCTCTGGGTTGACATTGGTATAATAGGAAGCAGAATATGATCTGCTCTTCTGAGCAATGTGCTGTCACCACAAACTACTTCACCGTACATACCAAACATATAAAAAGTTTATTTGTCAGGCTGCTCCTGCAAGCTCTTTATTTATGGCTACTTTATCATCTGAATAAAGCCATGTCTTTCATGATGAGGAGCATAACGGTCTCACAACCTCTGGAGTTGTATGGGTGTGTGAGTGCTTAGATTATCGAGTCATTTTGCTATAAGCACGGGAGCAATCAGATAGTGCCGTCCTGTGTTACTCTGCCAGAAGGCCCCTTGTCACATGAGCTCGCAGAGTTCTTGACACCTCTCTTTGCATGTGACACTTCTGCAAAAGGGTAAGTTCCTCTGTTTCTCCCAAGACTTGGAAAGTTGAAAACTCGAGCTTGTGTTAATGTCCATAGTTTCTCAGATCTGGGGACTGTCGCTCCTCTCGCACTTGTCGCTTACTGGTCAGATACGTTCAGCAGAATTAAGCTGCCAACTTTCCATCTATAAGAAAAAAATATGTGATGACATATCATAGAAAGTTAAAGCCTGAACTATCCAGCAGCTGAGCTAAAAATGGTAAATTAAAAGGAACATAATCTAGCACAATCTACACGGATTTCCTTTAAAGACACTGTAATAGAGGTTCAGCATAAAGGCTGTATATCACTAAACAACCTTTGCATATATCAAAATGAATTTTCATGCTAAAACAGCAGAGTACAAGCCCATGCAAAGTAAAAAGGCAGCCTGTAAAACCACAATAAATTGGCCAGCAGTGTGATTTCCTAAGCGTGCAAAGCTAATACTAGTGCTGCTTTTAATTACCTCAGAATGTTGACACACTGGTGAGCGGATGGTGCCCACACGTCAGAGGTGTAAAGGGAGCAGTTACAGAAGAGGGCAATGAAAATATGCAAAAACAAAAAGGCGCCAGAGGGGATCCTGAGAGCTATGAGCTGATAAACTTGACTTGTGCAGCTGTAAAAAGATTAGATGATTGGTGTGGGGGGAACATGCCCCACAGAGAGGGGTCCTCCTGACTTTTGGAGAGTTGTGTTGCTTCCAGGGCTCTGTGAAGGACCAGCAGGACGGTTTACCTTGCTGAGTGAACTAGCTGTGTTAGTGTCTAAAGAATCTCTTGCAGTTATAACTAATACTGTGGGTGCTGGCGCGGCTTCCCTTGCTGGGCGAAGCAGAGTTCTCCATACCCGTGATTTCTTCTGAAAACTACAAGCCAAATCACGCATGCATCAATTAAACCATGAAAATCGACTGTTGGAGCAGCCTCCCTGTGCTAATAAGGAGTAGAGCGTAATGATAAGTCGCACACATGCCTTAGAAAGACATAACAGACCGTTCCTGCTGTCCTTGGCCTGCTGGAATTTGGTCTGGAGGGTCTGAGCTTGTTAATCAGCAGGCATCCTGCTCTTACTCGGTTCTGCTCGGTGCCAACTGTGGATTTCCTCCGTGTGCTTTCCCCCAAGCTCTGCCAAACTCCGTTTTGTCAGGATCTCCGTCTTGCTTTGATGGTGCTAGGAACTCACCTCTGCAGATTCATCATTTTGGCTCAGGTGGAAGCACAGGTTATTTCCTTTATTTCTTTTAATTGGTGAAAGTTCGGATTAAAAAAATACTTCCTTATGGGTACTTATTTTTCTCTTATTTTAACAAAACTACTTTTGGAGTAGGTGTCTGTTGGCATAAATCCTGTTCCAACTTTCATCCTTGATAAAAACTCCAATAACTAAGGGGCAAACCTTATAAAGTAGCTCATGAGTAAATGGAATTTAATGGGGTCAATTATCCCCACATGCTTGTGTGCAGGTTTCATTAATATTAATAGGGCTAAGACATGCATATTGAAGTGAAAAATAGGCTATCATGGGCCTTTACATTCTATTCTGTGTGTGTGCACACTGGTTTAGAATCATCTGAAAGAACATGTTATTTTTCAAGTATCTAAAATAAGTTAGTGGCAGGAAAAGATAGTTTGTTAAATCTGTGAGATGTAGAAGGCTTGAAGAAAGGAATTACATGAGTGAAGCAGCATGCATTCAGTATGTGTTTGCCATAATTTAGAATCACATTACACACATGTCTCTCCATAAATATTTAATGAAATGGAAATGAATATGTAGCAGGCTGGTTTCTTCCCTCTAAGGGTTAAGTTCCATTTCTGCAAATTGGTTTGTGCCCTATTTCTGTTCCTGTGTCTCTGTTCATCTAGACATTTTCTTGGCATCTCTAACCCTTTTGAGGCTTCAGGAGATCTTCAGAGATTTGCTAGTAATTGACCTGTTTGGATTGCACATGACTGGCATTTGCTAAAAGATAATAGAGTCCTGCATTTTGTTGTTAAGTGCTGGTCGCGTTATTAACTTGTGGCCAAACCAGAATAAAGACTCAGGAGACATCCTTTTCCCTTAGACAACTTCATTTGGTTCTTACCGTAATCTCCATTATAAATGAAGCACTTTGGTCTCAACCTAAGAGGGTCCCGTGTTCTTATAACTCGTCAGCTGTGTTTGTCCAGTAATGAATACACCCACATCTCTTCATGTTTCTGAGATGTTTACTGTGCACTAAGGGCGAGCAATCAACCTAGCATCAAAGTCAGATGGTTTAACCTTCTGCCACTTCTCTAACTGCTAAAGAGTTCCTGCCACTGCTAACTGGGTATTGGAACATCTGTAAGTAAGTGTTTTCTGAGAAAACAGGGTTATTGAGTGAAGGAAACCTGACAGTTTCTCCTTAGAAAACAAGAACAATTAATAACCTTAGATCTGCCCTGTCCCAAAGGAGCTGGAATGAGCCTGCTTTGTTTTAGGTTCATGAGATAGCAGAAACAAATTCTTGCCCCCAGCTACAATAGCATAATTCTGGAAAAACCTTCAGGTTTGGGTCTGTTGTAATTTAAACCAGTGCGATCCCATTTAACACATCTGATTTGAGCAAAGTTCCTCCTGATTTACACTGTCTTCAATAGCCAAAAAAGTTGGAAGTGAAATTAGAGCCTAGAAACAATGAATGAAGACAAGCTAGATAAGCACACACAATCAGCTTTGTGCAGCACAAGAATTAAATACTGCTGATCTTTGCAAGCAGCAATGACAACTCAAATGCGATGCCTTGAGGCCCGCAATAACCTGGAGGCTAATTAACTGCATAGAGGGCTTTTTATATTACACTTTATATTAAATAAATTCAGCACAAATCCATAGAGGCTAATTTTTAGATTGCATTTTTAGGCAAATTTCACCCAAAAGTGATCAAGCTACGTAGGCTTCTGGCTTGTAAGGTATCTGATTAATATATTGTCCTTCAGTAATTGAGGTACTTAACTTGAAAATAGGGAAATGAGTGACAGAGATAGAGGAAGTCTTCTCTCAGTGCAGTTTTAATGATTTTGTGTCTTTCTCTGGATGTTATACTAATAGAAATATATTGTAGTATAATACTGACCTAATATACATCATCCTATTAAAATTGGAAGCTGCTGATGTGGATTTGATCAAGTGGAGGGGAAAAAAGAAAAAGAATAAGAAAGCAGGCCTATATCTTAACTTCAGGGTTTACCCAAGTCTCACTTTATCTCATGATCTCTCAGTCAAACCCCAGGGTGTACATGAATTACCAGTAGGTAAGCAAATTGCTGCAAGGCCAAGTGCAGACCATGCAGTAGGATATCAGCTAGGGATCTTTGTGCTGGGAATAAAATAGTGTTTTGCTCATAAAAGGTCTGATCGCAGTCAACAGCTGGGCTGTGTACTGATCAGTATCCACAATATACAGCAGTCACCCAAAAACGTCTGTGCCTTGGCCGATAAGGATGATGGAATGGCATAGAGTGAAGTCTCTTTAATCTTCCTATCGCAATGCAACAGAAAAGAAAACATATTTCAACAGGTTCCTTGTAATGAAATAACATAGTGTGAACAAGCAATATGCTAGGTATTAGGCATATCTTCATAATGGAAAAAAATCTGGGTAGTTTAGCTCCTAAAATATTATAATCCTGGTCAGATTATTCAGCTGAGAGCGCAGTCAACCTTTTGAGAACAAGTCTAATGGGTTCTTTGCTGCTGCTCCCTGGAGAGGGGAAGCTGCTTGACAACTCTTGCAGTACGGCAGGGTGCCTGGTGCTTTTTTTTTGGTTTTGGTTTTTTTCCCGGCAGGGATCTGATGTGTCTGAAACCAAACTGTGCACAAGAGCTATCTTCCCTTGGAAAATGTGATTTTCTTCATGTATTCATCACAGAACACAATATTATGATTTAAGTAAGTTTGAGTTTATGTCTGTTTTATACAACATAGTTCTTCAAAAATGTTTTTAAAGATCCTTTTACTTTGTTGGTCATTGCAGGAAACTAATTTGTTTTTCTTGCACAGCACTTTGCCCCTGCCCTTGTTGTGACAACGTAGCAAGCAGAAAATGGCAGCAATAAATGTGAGCTAGAAAGGCAAATGCCAGTGGAGACCATGGAACCAGGCAACCTCAAGGTGGGGGTGTGCTAGGTATGCAGAGAGAGCACTGCAAATGTTAACGGGGACAAAAAATGGGAAAATAAGGATGATGGCATTGAGTGAGCCACTGAAAAATGCCCACCTTAACCTCTAGCCCAGTCGTTAAGAAGTATTCCACTCTCTTTTGTTGATACTTTTGTTCTCATTCTCTGCCCAAGACAACCATGACAGGAAGAAGAAATATAAGCCAGAAATTATGTCTAATTCTAATATTTATTTAAAAAAGAAGAACATAGCACAGGTTTTCATTTCAAAACCAGCAGCTGTGTGAATCATATTTACTCAGCTAAATTTGACTGGATTATAGGGTACTATGCCTTCCTCTGAACACTTCCAATGCAGTTATATTGTGTCAAACAGAAGTGGGAAAGGAATCAAATAGAAACTTGATTCTTGTTAGATCCATTGGCTTGAAAGAAGAGTTTCCTAGATCGTTCCTGCATTAAGAGGGTAAAACCTCTTAAAAGCTTGCTCTAATATGCACCTGTCCTTTTAAAGTCTTTTTAATAGATTTTAGATATTTCTCAATATTAAGATAAATCCGCTATACCCTAGAATTCCTATATAATGAACAATCCTGTTGCTCCGTTTATCCTGACAGTGTAGTGAGCATGATGTCTCACCTATAACATCATCTGACCTGCTACCATTGAGGAGGTTTAGGGTGAGTCCCCTGGCCAAAAAAGACAGCAGATAAAACCATATGGTTCCATGCATTTTTGGAAAAGAAGAGCTGAATCTCATGCATAAATGAATGGTTTTCCTAAAGAGAACCTTCATTAATGAGATCCAGATAGATTCATATTTTTAAAAAGCATAAGATTTTGGGGGTTTGCCATTTAAATTGTCAACTGCTATATGGATTACATTTGTAAGACCCATTGGCTCCAGCCAAAGGTTATTTAAGAGTCTGTCTGACTGTCTGGATTATGAAAGGACTAGGAAAGAGGAAGTGGAGAAAAAAGACAAGCAATAGGATATCCATTAGTAAGAAGACTAATAGTACTACAAATCTGAATTCCCATTTCTTTGGCCTCTTTCACAGAGATTTCAAGATAATTGGTGCAAAGGTTCAAGAAGAAAAGTGGAAAAAAAGGGACAAATCCTACAAAGGAAGGTCGTATTTACAAATGCTCGATATTTCTTCAGGTTCATTGTAAGTGATTTATGAGGTGCATTTTTAATATTAAAGTTCTTCATAAGTTCATTGGGGAGATGGTCGAGATTAGTAATGAACTAATTGCCAGACAACAAAATTTATTGTTCGTAGTTTCCAAAAATCTTTCAATTTGGGTAAAAATGAGGTTGTACAGCAAAGCTGTGACTGTGAGGAAACATGCACCGTTTTTTTAGATCACAAACAAATAAGATTAATTCTATATGTCATGCTATGTTGAAAGGGATATCTTGCCTGGTCAATAATCATATTTTAAAAGCATCTGATTTCCTTGTTTTTTTCCTGTGTTTTCCTTTTTTTTAAAAAAAAAAAATAAATGCTTTCTATGCCAGTAGTAATACCCAAGTGAATAGCAAAAACCTCACTTAATCACACATTGGTTTAATTTGTGTGTGAGTTTTTCTTAAGCTAGCTTTTCATCTGGTCACATATACCAAAGAAAAACAAATCTCTAAAAATGCACTCTGTAGAGATTCACGCATATCTAAGGAGAACTTGCAATTTTTTCTACATTAGCCCGAAATTATCTTTGAATGGCAAGAAGCTCCATGTGATCTACAGCTACTAATTTTCCCCATTTTATTGCTGTGAAAAGCAAAACAGAAAGAAGAGGGGCTGTGCAGTCTTCTCTGGTGGCTGGTAGCATTGCAGGAAATAGCCATTACTCAGCTTCCAGGACACCCACTACTGATCCATGGAGCAGGCAATTCCTGAGCTCCCTCGGAGTGAGTGCAAGGATCGGGAATGTCTGCTTGAGTGCATTACCTTATGGCAAACTCAGGAGCTCGGAATCTCTCTCGTGTTCATAAGACCTCACTTCTTCCCCATAACTGTAGCAACCCCTTTAGCATTTGGAGAAAATTAAGCTAAATACATCCTGCCAATGGCAAATACTCAGAGGACAACTTTTATTTTAATTACTGTAGACATAGAAAAAGGAGTTCTTTAAGGAAGTCTGTCAACTAACAGCTATATATAACTCCTGAGGAATTCCTTAGTGATTTTCTTGCTTAAACAGATTTCCTTAAAAATACATTTGTTTGCTGCATAGACTGGAATTATTGTAAAATCAAATACTCGTTTTTCAGAGATCCGATCTGACTTGTAATGCTAACGCAGCGCATACTAAGCACACATCCAGCGGGCAATTTAGGTGTGTTGTATTGATCTTAAAAAATGACTGGGCATTCCAGAGCTGGTTGTTTTTATCCACCAAGAGAAGGGCCGGAACGCAGTGTGAACCGCTGCAGCTGAAGGACTGCTCCCCCTCATTGATTTCAGTACGCATTCTTCCAGACCCACAGCCTTTCTATCAAGTTCAGCAGTCTGTCGTCAGGGCTGTGACATCTATTGTAGCCAAAGAACAGCAAAGCTCATCTGATCTTTTTGGAGACTCTGGTTTAATAAGTCAAATAACCCAGCAGAGCATTCTGTGGACGAGCATTGCGGGATCTGCCCGGCAGGGAGGATGCTGCAAAGCCACGCGACCTGCGAGGTCCCCCGAGCAAGGGGACAGCACAGCAAGCAGGAAAGCGCCTCTTACCCTTTCGTTTCTTTCCAAACATATGCTGCGATGAGTTTTTCTTGGCTTTACATTACCCTTATTTTTTTCATAATTTAGGTATAATACGAAATAGTTTTGCTTCATTTCAGAATTGCCTATTTAGAACAGAGTTGCCCACTATGTATTTATTGCTGCTTCTCAGTGCTGGCACTGTGCAGTGCCCAGGCCTGGGGATGAATTTGGAGCTGGTGGGTAGCATAAGTTGAGGAGAAGGAGCCCGGAGTCTCTGTTAGATAAATCATGAAGAGAAGGAACAGAAGAGGAAAAGCACCTAAGTAAATGGTATGTACCACCTAATCTAAAGCACATTTCTCTCTCAGCATACTTTTTACCTACATTATCTGGGGTTAGGATTTACAGGGCTGAATATTAACCCCAAACAGTTTTAAAAATAGGCTGCATTATGACAATGTTTTTTAATCTGTAACGTACACCGCTTCCTACGCTCCCACTAAATTCATCCCATTGTCTCCCAAGAAGAATACCATGAATGTCCACCAGCCCCAGAAGTATATTTGATACACTTGTGCTAGGGTAACAGTGCTGGCTACCTTCTATTTGCTACTGCTTCGGTTCTATTTTAAATGTGTGCGTGTGTTTGCTCAGCAACTGAGCCTCCGAAACAAGAGAAAAAACATTAGTAACTTCTACAGCTGCAAAAAGATTGCCGTAATAGGAAAATCTCACTGGCTCTTCGTGCAATCGCTTTCTTAGTGACTACAGCTGAGGATTAAAGAAATCCAGCGAAGGAGGAAAGATTAACCTAGAAAAGGCAGAGAGGCAAGTCCAGGGAAGGAAGCTGGGGGCTCGGTGGCTGTTCCCACCTCCGCAGGGACGCGGGGCACCCCGCTCACAGGGGACATGTGGGTCGGTGCCACGAGCCGGATGAACGCGACCCCGTGACTGCCTATACGGCCCGGGCTGACTCCCGGGCTGTCGTAGCATCTCCAGCCTAAGGAGATGGCAGCAAATTACTTCGTAGTAAATATATCTATGTATAGGGATGGATAATATCAGTCACGCGGGTCATCCTGAGATGAACATTCAGCATAGCTTTGGGTGTGTTATGTCAGACGTGACAATATGAAGGTTTTTTTGCTTTATGTTTCAAAGATGATGTGTTTTCCGCTCCTCCTTGAAGGCAACATTCAAACAAATTTGAACAGCAAATTTGTTCATTAGACAATCTAATCTTTAAATCCAGTTCAGCACAGATTTAAGATTGTACATCCAGTTCCTTAAGCAATGTTTAGGTATTACCAATATACTGAAAGATAGATGAGACATCCTCATGGTAATACAGCTTTTAACCTTTCCTCTCCTCTACCATGACGGGGGAGAATTACAGTAAATGATGGTTACCTTGTCTGCAGTATGGACAATTGATTTGACCTCACTGCATCTGATGCTCTAATGGACTTTGTGGCTGAATCCCTGGAGATATAAAATATGTCCAAGTGAATTGGGGCAGGTTAAAGAACGGACCAGCTTTTCATGGCTGGCTCAAGCTGTAATAGATCTCCTGGTTGTTCTGAGAAGAAGATTAAAAATGATCAATATCCAAATCATTAAAAAAGTGGTAGCTTCTGTAAATCTAGGTTAGTGAGTTTTTTTTTTTTTCCAGATACTGTGGAAGGAGGAGTCTGTGTTGATGGCATGAGTTTCTATAACACACGTTACTCTTTACCTTCTTGTAATACATTTCTTTTTATATTAAGAATCAGACACTCTGGTGATGTGAATCAGCACTGCTTTCCTGCTGCCATGCTTGCTTACACCATGATGACTCTGGCTTTAGGTTTATATGTATTACAGGCAAAATAACAATATTATAATATATCCTGGAGCAGAAAATAAAATCAAGGACAGATTTCTGAGGATGATGGCAAGGAACAGAACTCTAAATGTCAGGAGAGCCCTGTGAGCTACAGAGGCTAAGACAGAACTCTAAATGTCAGGAGAGCCCTGTGGGCCACAGGGGCTAAGACAAGAAAAAAACAACAATAACAGCAACAACTAAAATCAGAAATGGTTTAATTTAGTTATGGGAGGGAAATGGATTTCCTTCCGTGCTTTCAGTCCCTCCTTTTGTGTCTTATTTAACCTTTCCTACCCTGTGACTCTATCCCTGTTCTTTCCCCACCAGCACATACGGAGTTGGAGGCGAGCATGGCGCGCTCGGTACCTTGGTGCTGTAAGGACAAAAGCCGGGATCATCCCGTGCCTGGCGGTTCCCTTGGAGATTTTCCCCTCTACAAGCAAAAGCGAGGGGCCAGGCAGCTTCAGCGGGATCACTAATGTGCGTTTACTTCATTTGCTGCAGAAGCCCAAGCCTCCAAGAAGGCAGACAGACATCTGATCTAAAGGTAGCACACACTTAGATGGTTGTTTAGCAAGCAGGCAAACTTGCATTACAGGGGAGCCCAAATTCTTAATCTGCAAAGCTGGAAGATGTTTCGATCTGGCATTTCCATTTGCTTAATGAGAGAAATAAGAATGAATCACAAAGTCCATATCTGGAGATTTTCTTGGTTTTGAGAAATGTCAAGATGCGGGTTTTGGACAGACCTATCTCAACTACGTTAAATTATCTGAGTGAAGGTGAAGCATCTTTTGAGAAGAAATGAGATCTCAAGAGTCAGGACCTTTCCACATAAAAACATGGCTAGCGTCCTTGTGCGTGGCATGTAAACACATTAATGTACCAGCCCAACAAATTGCCAACGTGTAGGGTTGATCGTATGCGGATCCGTATGCCGTGACTCGGGGCGCGGGGGCCGACCGGGCCGCGTGGCAGCGGGAACAACTGGTGACCCCCCGCTCCAGCTATTCTTGTAGCTGGAAACAGAGTCAGGTGCCGCGAGCATCAAGCCGGCCGAAAGGCCAAAGTTGAGCACGACGTTATTGGAGTAGATGACACCTTACGCTTGTTCTCCAGCAATTCTAACAACTTACAGTCCTCGCTGCCCTGAACGAGCACAGATGTCGTGGCGGCGGCGGCACGGCCGACACGCCACGGGGTGACCTGTCGCTGAACTCGGGAGCAGGTGAGCCCTGTCAGCTTCTAATTTGAACCGGGGGTCAGTCCTGAGGAATGGCCGCTCTAATCGCGTTGTAACCGACACCGCCGCAGCCCCCAGCGTTCGCAGTGCGCCTGCTATGGCCACGTGGAGTTAGCAATTCGGGTCCGGGCGCGAGGTGCCGGCCGAACCAAATGGATTCCAGCAACTGCAGCAGCTCCCGGGCTCTCCCAGTGCAGGGTGTCAAAGCCAAGCCCATGGGGGCTCACCGTGATGATACTGCTTTTGAGGTCTGACTTGTATAATGGGTATAAAGGGAGGACCCACAGAGAAACTCCTCATTTAAACCATTCCATTTGAAGTTGCCTTCGCCCCAGCCCTCGAGACATTTGTGCTTTTTCAGTTAGTTTGGGAGCTAACAAATCACGTACGGTATCTCAAATTTTCTGAATAACTGACGTGAAGGCCCTGTGTAAATCTTCTCTCTCAGACACATAAATTACCAGCTGCATGACTACTGCCATTAAGACATGCAGACAAGTGCAAGGGGTGGGGAGAAGGCAGGATGCCCGAAAGAGGTGGAGTTGCAGAGACAACAAGACACTTGCTGGCTCAGTAATTTATCCTTAATCTCCCTCGCTGCAGCCGAGCAAGAACGAACAGCAAGAGCTGGGCTGTTGGGCTCTCCCATCACTCACATCAGGGCACTTTTTTCAGCTAGGCTTTTTTGGTCTGTCTCTGTGCTGTTTTGCTGAAGGAGGGATTTTTTTTTCACTTAAAATCGCAGAGTGTTAAGTTAGATGATTTGAATTAAAGTGAATTTCAGGGATAAAACAAGGCTAAGCTGCTTTTCTGATACAAAGACAGCAAAATGGCAAAACTTCTTCCACAATTATTGCAGACGAAACTGGCAGAAATCCTGTGAGTTCAGTTCCTCTGCCAGTGAAAGCGATGCCAAGCTAGGCACGTAGTTTAGAGGCAAGTTCCTTCCCAGAAGCTAAAGACAGACCAGAAAATAGATGTGTTTCGACTGTTGCACCGGCATGGAGCTGTTGAGGAACAGCCCGCAGCTCTCAGCATCGGTCTCGATTGCTGTGAGACAGGGCTATGGACTGTGGGCACCGCAGCTGAGATGGTCACCTCTAGGCCTAGCGCCACAGGTCACTTGAAACCTGATGGCCAAGCGTAGTCACTGGGTGTTTGGATAGGGCACAGAAACATGTATAGAACCTTGATTAGAAATCCATTTAGGCCTTTTCTACAACCCAGTGAAATTTTATTTTCCTCCTATTTACACTGTTATATTTCAGCCCATGGTTTACATAGAGAGGTTCTGTGGTGGAGCAGAGTCCAGAGCAACGGCGTGTGTTCCCCCTGCTTCAACTTGGCCCATGAGCGCAGCTGTGGGGTAGCATGCGCCTCCTCAGCGAACTGGTGGTGAGTCAGGAAGGACAGAACGTTGTGCCCAAATCCTGCCTCCCCGTGGATGTGGCCACAGGGCTGTCAGACTTGTGGGATTCCTCTGAATCTGTTGTTATATAGTGTTTCTCTGCCAAATGACAAACCAGTTGCATTTTGGTTTTAATCTGCTTGTAGGTGTGTGATTCCCTAGTAAATCAAGCAGGAAGGTACATGCGTCTTCACCCTGTGTGGCCTTCGTTAGGGCAACACTAAGATATGGTGAAAGCCCAGAAGAGAGGGCCCGTTTCAACGAAGGACCTGAGCGCAATCCTGCTGTATCTTGACCAGATCCTGTAGCTGCTGGATTATGGGTGTTTTCTCCCGACTTAGTGCTACAAAATGGATTGGCTGTAACATGATCTTCAGAGACCGTGATCCAGTGATTGGGAGACTAGGAAAGTAGGATGCTCAGGTTCAAATCCTTGCTCTGCTCAATTCCCACGGGGTGACTGTTTCATGCTGTTCCTTGCTGACTCCCCTGAAACTCCATCCTGCATCTGAGAAACTTTCCCTTCAAAATCAGTGCACATGCAAGGTGAGTGTAAGTTTCAGTAACTTAGTGTTTTCTAAGATAATCGTGTTTTGGTCCAAAATTGGTGAGCAGCTTCGGCCAGTGCCCTGAGCTGCCTGGAGCACTGCAGGCGGGAATTGTCACTCCGACACAAGGCTGTTATTCCAGTAACAAAATTGGTGACTGTTCCTCGTGCTCCCCTCGAATCCCAGGAGCCGGAGCTGCCAAGGCAGGGAGGGAGCGTGCCCGTGGCTCACATCCTGCCTGGTTTCCTCTCCCTGGTGCAAGTTTTCAGTCTGACGAAGTGGATTTATTCGAAGGAGACAGTGTGGAAGCAGCCCTGGATGCAAGTGACCGGGTTGGAGGGATCCTGTTATAATTAATGAGTAGCGAAACAAGTAGGTATTTATGCTGCGCTTCCAGTGCAGGGGAATTAGTCATCTCCCTGATTCATGGGCTGCTATTTATGCTGCTTATCTGATAGTTTAAAGGAAGCTGTGCTGAATATTTTCTGCTCCAAAGAGGCACGGGTGCGTGAAACAAGAACTGACCTGTGCCTTTGAGTAAATGGAGGAAAGCTGGTTTCTAAGTTAAGAAGCGCCTAAGTGAGCCTCTTGGTGTTTATCCTTTCCCTGCGTTTTCCTGACTCCAGCCTGCAGCTGAAATGCCAGAATCGCCCAGAGGACCAGTCTGCTCCCACAGGCCGCAGCACCTCCAAACTGCCCCTGAACCCCGAACCTTCCGATGGGCCCCGCACCTCTCGCACTCCAGGACATCCCCATGGGAATTTCCAAGCAGGAGCGTGGTGGAGCGCCCGGCTCGGCAGCCCGAGCTGTTCGCAGCTCAGGCCAGGCTGCGGCTCGGTGCAGGCCGCTGTGGTCTCAGGTGCCCCGATCCGGGGACGGGGGCGGTGGCAGCTGCTCTCTGTGTCACCCCGGAGCAGGATGCACAGAACAAGGTGAGCAGGATCTACGGTCACCCCAAACAGACCCTCCCCGCTTCCTCTCATGCTAAAGCCTCACTAGCCTGGCCAAATCCGACCATGCAAACCCAAATTTTACAATGCAAGCACTGTCTGATCTGATAGTATTTTTTGTTAGAAGTGAAAGCCAGCTGCTCCTGGTGATAAGGTGGTTTTTATTATGAAATATAGCAGTTATATTGTACATGACTGCCCTGTACCGTGCAATTTACAGGCTTGTCCTGCCGACTGCTGCCTGGCACTCATAATCCCAAGGGAGCCAAAAGCGAAACGGCTCCACAGTGAGGTAAGTGCTCCTGAAACACGTACAAGACAGCACGTCAGAACAGGCACACCACGAGCTGGCAAGAGCCGCGCGGATCGCAGCAGCCCTGGTCGCAGGTCAGCAGCGGGGCCTGGTCGCCCTGTCCTGCCGCCACCGCAGCCTCCTGCCCCTGTGAGGCCCTGGAAAAAAAGATCTATAAGAAAGTATTTTATGCCCGTAAGAGACTGGTCATTATATTTTTGTTTGCGCTTGTCTGTGCTCGCACGTGTCTGTTATGTGGCTGCAGTGGCTCCTGCTGGAGAAAATGGGAAATAGGAATAAGCGAAGGAAGCGTGGAAGGAGAAGGCGCGTAGGAAGGGAAAGTGTTTCAGCATGAGGAAGCCTGTTGTTTTTCATTTGTCTTTGAAGACTGATGTGCTCGTTTAAAGCTTGTGTAGCTTCCAGGTGGAAGAGCTGATTGCTCTGAAAACGCATGTGAGGCAGAGATCTGTCAAAGCCACAAAGCAGTTAGTGCTTTAAAACGTGACGAGCGTGAGCACGGGTGAAGCGTTCCTGGTAGCAGCATGAGTAAGGCCTCATTAATGAACCGAGTACTTGCTGGTGAATGACTGCCGTGCTTTTGAAGTAAGAATTTCAAACCATCCTTGTTTGTTTGCTAGGAGTTCATCTCTTGATTTCTTTTAACTGAGTGAGGTCTTGTTTTTTCCTATTAAGTTGAAGTAGATAGAGATGGGGAAGAGAGAAACATGAAAGAAATGGATGTAAGAACCAAGAAAAGAACCCCCAAATTAAGACCTTTTATAAAAATTCCCCGCAGGAGCCACGTGCAGCTTGTCACCTTCCGGCGAGGCCGAGGCGGCTCAGGTTAAACTCCTGCTCCCTAGGTGGGGAGAGGAGACGTGTCCCGGAGCGGCCGCGGCTCCCGCGCCATCGCTCAGCCTCGCAGCAGCACAAGGACCCAGCGTGTCCCAAGGGGCTGCCACGAACCCGGCCCAGGAGGCCGCGGGAGCTGCGAGGAGGTCCCGTCCTGTCCCGTCCCGCTCGCAGCGGCAGCGCGACCACCCGAGTGCCTGGAAACCTCCCTGCTCCAGCAGCACCGAGCCAAGGGGGAACCGGGAGGGCCCAGCTACAGATGATCCTAGCACCGTTCAGGTAAGCACCCTTAAACAAAGGTAGGAACGATAAATTCTTGAACACTGTTTAGCCAGCAATGCTTAGGTGTTTAGGGCAGATTGTTTCACAGAAGCCAAGGCGCTGACTTACCTTTTTTTGCATCTTTTTAAAATTATTTTCTTCAGCATAGGGCTTTTTCTCATGTGAGCTTGCATGAACTGCATATGCTACCCACTATTAACCTTAACAGTTACTGTGGCTCCTGTATCTTGTATAAGTGTTTGCCAGCTACGCCGCACGCTCTGTGCTCTGCTCTCGCTGCGCTCAGAATGTGCAGCTGCATATGGGAATGTAGGAGGGGGTAGCGTCAAGCCCCTTCAGATTTCGCCTTGCCTATAGGAATCCCAAGACTAAAAATGAGCAGCGCTCGTGGCAGATACTCATGGCCAATGAGCAATTCCAAGGATCCAGGTCTGATTTCACAATCATGCCCCTGCACCGCTGCAAATCTTTTCAAAATCTGTAGCAATAGATGCATCTGAGGCAGCATCCAGGGCTGAATTTAATACTTCTTCCCATAAGGAACAGGCAGATGATTAGTACCCAAAAGCAGAACTTCATCCATGGATTTGAAAAGTTGCATTTGAAGACTGGTGCAAGGTTTGTAAGCTTATCTAAAGTTTGTAAGTGCCTTTAAATCACTGATTTAGGGAGAGACACCTAAACTGAAGTGTCCAAACAGTTGTCCTTGCTGCATTAGCTCTGAGGCAGAATTCTGTTCTTTTTGCTATTGCAATATTGCTATTCGTTGCTTTCAAGAAGCAAATCTCATTTCAGTAGGATTTCTTCCAATGCACGCTTATTAATTTCTTGCAGAAATTGGACCTTGACTAGATTGGATTAGATTGGCTAATTCTTGCCACTTTTCTGATTTGAATGCCAGACGCTAACGTAACAGATATATTTAATAACGTTTAGAAAACTTAGTAGTATGGATGTAAATTTGAACCCAACTCTGAACTTACGTGAGTATCAACAAGCGCTAATAGAAGCCTACAGCAGCTTCACGACTGGGGGTGTTACACAGCTGACTACACAGGGAGAGCTTTCAGCAGCTTTCACCGCGCAGCCTCACGCCCCAGGAGAAGCCCTTAGCTTTTACTTAAAAAGCAATTTCTTCCTCCCCTTCCTTCCCTCCGTGTCCCCACCAGGAGCAAGGACGCCCCGTCGAGTCCTGGCCTGCGAATAGCTCGCCCGGCCCCAGGCCCGCGGGTTAGGGCCGGCCCCACGGCACCATCCCGCGCAGCTCCGCGCTCCGCCGCCAACCCCAGCACTCCCGGCTATTCCATCAACGTGGCACCGTCTTCTCAGCCCTGCTCGCAGACTGGGCAAATTCATCTTTTCCTTTTTTCTTTTTTTTTTCAACTTGTCATAGATACATTCCCCGTTACTTAGGGAAAATAATAGACATGTTTATGCAGGCTTAAGTGTCTGAATCATTTCTGAATGGCTCAGCACACTTCTGGCTTCTGCAAAATTTGAGGAAAATCTCTTCCTTTGCATCATTTCACTGATTGACTGTCTGGTCTTTAAGTTTGTTTTGCTTTGTGAGTGCAACATGAAATGCATGTAACGGAGCTGCTACAAGGTCCTATTGGGTTCAGGGCAGTCAAACTATTACACAGCCTTGATCAACACAGAGCTGAGCAGGTAGCACCTATAGCTTAAGCGTGGTGCCAGTTCCTATACCAAAAGTACCTACATAAATATCCACCTAGCATAGAAGTCCCCCAAATTGTTCAGAAGTGCTGGGGGTGCTGGCTTTGCTAGGAGATCCAGTTCAGAAGCCTGAATTTAGCTCCCCTTGGGAACTGGGTGTCATATCAAAGCAAGTCATCCTATAATATTCCCATCACTTGTGCAAATTATGCAAAATTTTATTTGCTTTGAGTCAAGCAATAAATACACCCCCAAACATACCAAAAAATATGATCTTATTGGTGAATAAAATACGACTTGTCTCCTGTTACACTGTCATTGTAAAAACTGATCTTATGACTGGGCTAGTAAATGCTCATGATCATTTTGCAAGGTTGCAGGATAAAGTATGCAGCTTAGAAACCTGATTGCCAGTCACAGGCACTACCAGTGATTTAATATTTAGCAAGAAAGTGATATTTGTCAGTCATGCCCTATTGTGAGTCCATGCAGTGGTATTTCTCCCAGCTATATGAACTGGACAGATACCATATTCACAGCTCCACTTGTCTCCTGGTGTTTTTAATCCTTTTCCTCCCCATCCTGCCTATTCTTCTCTCAGGCAGTCAGCTGAGGTCGGTCTCAGCTCAGTGGCTCAGCACAGAGGTATTACTGCGTTTGGAGACAGAAAATCTGAATGTTCGGACTGCTGACCTTATTGTTTTACAGGCTATTGATTGCAAGTCATCAGGTTTCTGCAGTGCAAAGGGATCAACCTCTGGAAAGGAAAAGCAGAAAGAAGAAATGAACCCACATACAGGACCAGGGTGCTATTGCAGCTGGGCTGACAAGCCACATTAGTCTGATTTTACGTAACGTGGGTAAGTAGTAATGAAAAGAGGTGCCCTCATCTCCCCTGAGCAGGACTGGGACAGAAATTCGCTGCACATCGGAGCAGCCGTGTGTCGTGCAGAGAAGGGAGCGATGTTCACCAAGGGCCTGGCGGGACGGGGGGTCGTCCCCTGTGCCCGTCTCCCGGGCCAAATACCCTGGAGGAGACAGGCAGGTGCTCAGCACCTCGCCCTGGCTCCGTGCAGTTTAAAACAAAGATGGAAAAATGACACGTTTGGCTGAAACACAGCGTTTGAGAGATTTCCATACTCATCATGGGGATTTATTTAAATATTAAATTTCAAAACTTGCATAACAAGCAAATGGATGCAGATAATTCTTATGCATCGTGCCAGTACTACAAACAAGACCCGTTTTCCAGTAATCACAATGGTGAAAATATGTTTCCTCCCTTGAGATACTGATAGACAAGATTCTCAAAAGTGAGTGTTTTTTTGAATTCTTCAAGCTGGGAATACTTAAGACAACTTCCAGAAGATCTTTGTGTGCATTTTGCTGTTCTAAATCTCCTATAATAAATATATTTAATGCGATCCTGCGCAGGACAAAATGAGATCCCTCATTTCCCAGAAGTGATCGCCTACTGCATGCAGTCATGTTCTGTATGGCTCAGTATGTATTCAGAATAACTGTAGTGGTAGATGGGTCTATACAGCCTGTTCAGCTCTGCTGAGGAGCAGGATGTTTTAGCCAGCTGGGCAGCTGAGGTATAGCTGCGTGTTAAAGCCTTCTGCTGTACAGACATAGCTACAGATCTGTTCTTGTTGCTCCTGTGTGGTAGTTCAGAAATGTGGGAAGGGAGGTAGGAGGGCTGTTTTTCACAGGCTTGGCTGCTTTTTCTTGTTGTTGTAGTTAAGGAATGAAATGAAACTGGAGATTCTTACTGTCGTTCTAATGGGGATGATATTTCCCAAGCAAATGGTTTCATTTGCCCTAGGAAATGGCTTCATTTTCACAGAAGTGAAAGCTTTCACTCAATTAAGCTGGATTTCTGAAGTTATATATTACTTACCAAGGCTTAAACTAACAACAGAAATAATTTGGAAAGGCAAAGCTTTATGGGTTTTATGGTTTTATATCCAACTGCTGCTCTTCTCTCTCCCTTACTAAGTATTTTGTGCTACTGGCTGCAGCAGGAGGAGCTTTGAGCCGTGCGTTGGTACGTGGCACTCCGATGCAGGACGCACCCCTGGATATTAGACTCCTCTGGCCTTTAAAACGTGAGTTGGGCTGTGGAACTCAAGTGTATTTTTGATGAACCATTTGCAAATGAGATCTGTTCCAAATGTTTGCTCATTTAATTAGGGCATAAAAGATTTTTTCCTTTGACTGGACCTTGCTTCTGACCCTTCTTCCTGTGTGCGGTTTGTATTGTTCCTGGCTAATGAGATATAGGATATGTACTAAACATTTACACATTAAAGGCATCCTTCTTGCAGCATGAAGGTGTTGATACATCAAGGATACCTCAAACATGCTGAGATTCCAACAACTTGTCAGACAAATTAGCACCTTACCAATCGGGAGTAAAATTGAGTTTCACATTTCTCCCCAGTGGGAAGAAAAAATCAAAAATCACTGTAGTTTAATGCTTTCTTTGTAAATACGAACACAAAAGGCTTTATCACCTCTGTAGTGTAAATTATAGCCCTCACTGATTATCTGATTTTTAATTCATTGGTTTTAAATGATCCCCAGCAGTTCAGAACAAATCCGTTGTGTCATCTCTCTCTTAGGATAGATACTTCCTCTCTTTTAAGTCATTTTCTTCTATAGTTATTTAAAATCTATATCTATATATTAAAACTGAAGGAAATTGAAATCTCAAATCTGTGTGTTCCACTAGCATTAATTACTAGGGTTTTTTTAATCCAAATTCTAAGGAGTGTATGGAATTAATGGACTGCATGGCAATGAAAATATGAAGCCTGATTTTTTTTTAGGTAACTAGTGATTTTCAGTGCTTCAGACCTGTGTGAGACATTCAGAACATAAGGAAGATTTACTGCCGGGTAATCCAGCCCAATAAAGTACTAGATTGAATAACTGAGCTGAGAGTAAGGTTAAGGACAACTGTAGGTGCTACAGCACTATGGCAGGACCCACTGCCCAACCTGTGGCTCTAAGTCATAAATTATTATATAATATACACTGGGGAGACCATGAGCCGTGTTGTGACCTAGACAAGCTTAGGGGAGAGGAGGTTGCTGTCATAGACTCTAGGACCAGAGTCATTTGTACACTCAAAGGGTTTTCTGCAACTGACATTGCTGAAACATCTACCTTGCCATGATCTCATCACAACCACACGTTCCCCAAGATTGTGAGGACAGAAAGTCATCCTATAACCAATGCAAGATGGTCTCTAAAAGGTCTCTAAGGTCTCTAAGAGATATTGTACCAGTAAATCATTCTTCACTTTTCCATTGTCAGCTTTCTCATAGGCTCAAATTCAGTAGGCTTTGTAAAAATACAGGAAAGAAATTTGTAGAGGGTCTGAGTGGTTTTAGTTGCTTTCAGGAGTACCAAAACTTCCTTGAGGATTTTGAGAAATGTCATCATTCCTGAATTTGAATTCAATGTCACCTGTGTTTTAGCATCAGCCCTTCTTCCTTTATCCTTAAAACCTAAGAAATGTGAATTATATTGGCTCAGATATTGCAATATCAAAAAAAAACATACATTTGGTTTTGTTCCACACCAGACTATCTGCTGAATGTAACTGTGCTGCTAACTTCACAGCTTCCATTTATTTGTGTCCTGCAAGCAATAGTTTTTGTCTAAAGATCTGAGCATATACTATACCTTAGTATATGGTATATGTACCAAAGAATATATACTATATCTCAATAAACCCATAACAGAATAAGTCCCTGGGAAAAGTGCCTACCAGGAGTAGGTATAAAATTTGGAGGATGCCAGTTCCTCTTTTGGTGTCTGTTTTTTTCCGGGTTCTCAATAGAACACAGTGAGGAGGGGGATTAGTTAGTGCCCAGTCCCATAGCGAGGCAGGTAAGAGACACAGCAGCTGAAGCAGAGACAGGATCCAAGACTGTCCATATTGGTGTTGCACTGGTATGTCAGACTTGTGAGTCGTGTTCATAACGCTCTTATATGAAAAACTGCTTATGGAAATCTGGAGAAAATCGAAGATTTATTCTGTTAGAGGTGTATCTCATATGGAACTTCAAAGCAGAGCTCCTGCTCAGTAGCATGTAGTATCTGCATTCCCACACTTGGACACTTTTTTGCTTTGCAGAAAAAAAAAATACCCCCTCCCCTCAAATATTAGTTAATTTAAAAAATAAATCTTACAGGAGAAATAAATTTTGGTTCCTTTTTGGTATTTATAGCAGCAAGATCTATTTAATATTGCCCATAAAAGGAACTAATTCTTAAAGAGGATAATAAGTCTATAGGTAAGTGTTGGTATTTGGCTAAAACAGTAATGGCAAACACTAATTGCATGTGGTCTGTCGCATGGCTGCTGGAATCAAGTAGAAAGAGAATCACAGTTCCTTATTAGTTAGGACCACCTAGAGGGATGGGAAGCTTGAATGATCAAAGAGAAGACGGTTTTGTGCTGAAAACATTGATATACTGTTGAGGTTTTTAGCATCCAATTTAGCATTTAGTCTAAACACTTTCCATGCTTATTCTTGAGCAGGGCAATGAGTGTAACATTATACTATACATGTTTTGTTTGCTTCCGAGCTAAGCGAATAATATTCAGTGTTATTTTTGTGTTTGCTTTTGTATCACAAAGTAGTTAGTATTAGTACCTGAGCTGAACAAATAATTTTTGCCTACCTTAAGAATAAATGAACCTTCATATTTTATTACAAGGACATGAGGGATCCTATCCTTTTCTTTCTCTGGTGACTGGGTAGATGGGGTAATTTTCAGGCCATAATTTGGAGAAATCCAAAATAATCTGTTGTGATTATTTACTTCATAATCTTCATATTTGCGACCATAATTTATTGTTCTTAATCTCATGGGTTTGCTTCTGTGTCTTGATGACTAACTGAAATGTTTTGAGGAGAATAACCACTGGTCATGCTTGGACTCACAGAAGGCACAATCTTTCCTTAAAACACTTCCAAGAACAAAAGCCTGTTCCCAAGAATGCCAGTAAACACAAACAAAATACAAACACGCTTGGAACAACCTCTATGTTGTAACTTCAACACACCTGAGGAGTGAGAATTGTCTTACAGATTCCCTTGCAGGATTCAATTAGAGCTACCAATTCAGAATTGCAGACTCTAATTAATATCAGCAGTTTTTCAATACCTTCACATACACCTTATGTTATTTTGCTTCTTGTCTCCTACTTTCGGGCAGTACAATAGGTCACAGCTCTTGATTTTGTTATTCAGCAAACAAAATCTACTCGGTGAATTTAAAAAAGCCTTCTGGTTCAACTGAGAAGGGGTGGCTTGAGCTGAAAAACCTTGAACAGTCATTTCAGATTCTACCCTATAAACATATCAGCTTAATTTCTCACTAAATAAGAGTGTTTCCTCCTCTGAGAGAGCTTTCATTTAGTGTAGTAGGACATAAACACATTCAAATAACAACCCGATGCTTCCTTACCAAACAGGAGAGGCTGGTTTCACTGGATACAGTCAAGAGAGGTTCATCTTGCTGCTGCGATGGAGGTCTAGGAAGAAGGAAGGAAGATGAATGAATGAATGAATGGTAGGAAAAATCGTGATTTCATCCTTCTGTGATTGTCACACACACACTGCGAAAGGCTGCAAGACCCTCTGCTCTGTTTTGATATATTTATTTGCATACGTTTATGACCCAACTATATGTATTTTTCAGCCACTCAAGGACATGGCAAAGATTGACCTGTTTAGAGCTTCTCTCTGAAAACTCTTTACAACTCTTGGCCTCGCCACTTGTAAAAGCTCAGTAAGGGATTTTGCAAAAACCTGGCCTCAGAGATGCCCCAGGCTCTTTGGTGTTTGATTTTTCAGATCAGTTAATCCTTAATCTTGTGCAGCACTACTAGAGAATCATGAACAAGCCTAGCACCTAAATTCAAATTGAAATGCCTTTTTTCACGGGCATAGAAATAAGAACAGTGGTTTAAAGTTCAAGCAGAAAACAAAATATTCTTTGGGTGCTTGTTTTTGGGGGTATCAATTTAACCTTTTGGAAAAAAAATAGAGGTTGAGACTGTCAGCTTTGAACCCCTATGTTTAAGGTTCAGATCTCTTAGTTTTGGCTTGAAACCTCTCTAATTACTAGGAGAATTTTCTCAAGTTGCACTTTAGAAATTCATCATTTCTGTAAACTGTAAAGTATTCATAAAAAGCTAAAAACTGTGGGAAAATTAGCATTGATGGATGTTTTCTTACCCTCCATCAGGAAATGATGTACTTGAAACTCATTACAGATCTTCATAGAAACTCTGCTGAATGTGCCTTGGGCTTTGTGCTGATCAGCACACACTGAGCTTACTGCATAATTCATATCTCTTGTGTCACATTTAATGCATAACATGTATTTCCTGTTAATTATGAAAATAAAAATGCGTCCTTTCTTTTAGAAACATAATCATGAAATTGATGCAGAAATTAAGAAACACGGAGTTGTATTTTACCTGTTTTACATGAAACGTTAGTTTCCTTTTAAGTTGCTGATTCGTCCTGTGTGGAGAGAGGAGAGGAAGGCCTTGCTCTGGGAACTCACCCCAAGGCCGGTGTTTCTTCTTCACGCACCCCGCGCAGCCTCTCTGCTAAGACCAGGAGTGGTGAGTCGGGTCCCCGTCATCCTGCCTGTCCTTGGGGCCCCCCTTCTAACAGGAGTGATGAGTGGGGCATGCGGTGCCCGTAACTTCCCTTCTCAGAGTGAGGGTTGGATGTGTTTGTGTCTCTCTTCGTGGATGTCAATGAAATATTAGCCATGCTGTATCTCATTTTCCTCATTCAAGGTTGAAGATTATTCAGTAATATTCTACTTCACTTCACCCATCCATCTATATGAGTCTGTTCAGCTTCCCGTTCCAAAAGGATGAAGAAACAAAATCCAGTCTCAGCATCCTACCCATGCCAATTTATCTTATTATGTTATATTGTCTGCCACCCAGAAAGAGTAGGAGAGGAAAGGAGTAGGAAGGGAAACTGGCTGTATTTTGTGCTCCTCGATGTGTGTGTTACCTCTGGCAACACCACACATATGGCTTGAAGCCAGCTCAGATGCTGTGGCTGAGAACCATCTTCAAGACAGGAGCGCTGCAGGGTGATCTGGAGTGGGGGAAGCAAGAGGGCAGGGGCCACAGACCTGCCCATGAGCGAAGCCTGGGTTTGTTCCTCAAAAAGAGCTTGGTGGGGTATGAGGTGGTCCCATAAATTTCCCTTTTAACCGGCTTTCTGAGGCGTGTGGTATTCCTTTTGACTCTTGGCCACATTAAAATCTTGGTTTGTAATTGCCAAGGCCAGGAAAGTAACTTGACTGTCTGTCAACTTCCCCCAGTTCCGTTTTCCCCAGGAGCTGGAGGGACCTGCAGCAGAACCCTCTGGAGACACCTATGCAGAATGAGAGTGTGGCCTTGGTCACTCCTAGAGTGACCTGTTCTTTGTGCAGACATGAAAATGAAATTTAACAGCCTGAATGATGGTTATAGGGACCTCATTTAAAGAAAGAAATGGAAAATGGTCAGGTAGGGGAAGGGAGAGTCCCCTTTTTGCAGAACTGATCTCTCAAAGAGCCCCAAAAAGGGTTTGGCGTAAAGAATTTAATTATTTTTAACTCCCTCTTTCAGGGTGACATCTAAAATCTGTTCTAGAAAGCAATGCACTATCAGCTACAGCTACTATAGACTTTAACTTCCTTATGGCATACTTAAGCCTCAGTTTTTACCCTCAGGTGACCAAAATCATTCATTGTTCGTTTAAAAGAAAAAAATCTCTCTTCATCACTGTGGAGAAAAGTTAGAAAGTGACCTCTAAAATCACAAAGCCTGGAAGGTTAGACGTGCCAAATGTACTTACTTAACTTCTGACTCATGGTTTTGAAGCCAATGTCATGATTTCTAGATGCTTAAATCATGTTTCCTGAAAGTGTGGAATGGCAATACTGCAAGTGTTGTAAGATAACTTTTATCAGTCCAAAACCAAAAATACCTCTTAAAAATCACTAGTATAAGCAGTAACTCCTGCCTTTATGGAGAAGTAAAGAATGCTGCCTCAGCTTATTTAGGAGGTGAAGATGTAAACCATTTCTGAATAATGTAAGTGAACATAAAACAACCTGTGAAGAAAGAAGATCATGAAATATTCTTTTATAAAACGCAGGGCTTTTACATAGTCATCTCACAATAAAGGTTTTTCCCATCACCTTAGCATTTCACCTCGGGGTGAATTCATAGATTTTTTTTTTTAAGCTATTGATTCCTTTGCATATCCTAAATTAGATTTTCTTTCTTTTTTTTTTTTTTTTCATTTCTAGCTCTCAGTTTTGGATTACAATGTCTTGGCACTGCCCGTTTCATTTTTACACACTACCCTTGTTTTATGCTTCTTGTATACTTAAGGGTATTTTGCCATCAAAAGGTTTGTTTTTTATTTTTGTTTTTGGCACACTTTATGTATCTGTTGAAAGTTGATTAAAAGGTTACAGAAAAACAATAGATGAATTAAGAATTTGATGGTGTATTACCTGCTAGAAGTCCAGCCAAACCAAATGCTAATCTTTCCTTTCAAGTCCTTTCAATCCCAAGTATTTCATGGAACCTTAGCAACTTTGGAATAACCTCTCCAAGGTTTAATTCCATTCTTTCCACCAGAACAAAAGACCATGAGGGTAGTGAAACAGCCCAGGGTAATTCAGTGGCTCTTGTGGACTCCTTTATTCAATGGAGAAGTTCCTCCAGAGGGTGATTTAGAAGGCTGCAGCTGGGTTAGAGGAATCCCAGCTCCCGTATTGTAATATATAACCACAAACCAATGCCTCCTAGGCCAGGCTTGTTCTTCCCCTTGGAACAGCACATCACTGTGCATCATGGAAGTGAAATAGCAGATGTTTCCAAACACAGAGCGAGATTCACTGAGCCTGGCGGGCTGTCTTCCTGGACTGCAGACACACATTATAGTTGTATGCAGAAAAGTGCTTCTAAAATACACTGCAGAATTGGGGAGGAGATGTAAAATTTTAAATAAGTCTCCTTAGCTGTTGTTTCAGAGACCCAGCGTGGGGGAGGTGGGCCTGTTAATGATATCATTCCTCCAGCTAAATCCCTGTAGAGGAGCCCAGCTGAAAGTCTGCAGAAGAATTTGACACCACCAGGGACGACAGCCATCCAGTGGCTCCCGCCTGGTGACAGATACGGAGCTCCTAGGATAAGAATCCTATTGAAAACCGGTGGCAGCTTGGAAAACAAACCCAGGTAGCGGTTTCCAAAAAGCAGCAAACTCCAATGTGAACTTGATACTCTCCTCAATTTATAGTTGATCTTTAATCCCTGAACCCACCCACAAAACCACTGCTAGTTGCTTTTCAGCTTCTGTCTTGCCGAAACAAAGGCAGCAGTTGGTGATAGGCACTTTCTCTTTGGTAAAAATAGCTGTGTAAATTAGAAGTGGTGGAGGGAAGGTGTCAGGTGGCTGTTTAGGACCGTCTATATTGTAAACTAATGAACTCGTGATCTCTTCAGTGTACACTGTATCTGCTTATTGTTTATTTACTTAAGGGATTTTCTTTTCTATGTAACAGATGGGTATGCTGCATGTATATTCATGTTGCTCCGGACATGCAGGGACAGACAATAAGATTCATGGTGACAGAGACTATATTGAGAGTACAAACAGACCTCTGAATTTGTGGATACAGAATTCCAGATTTCCCTAATTTGCATAATGAATATCTCTGTGGCTCTTCAAGCTGCTGTTTTGACCAGATGTGAAGTTAGATGACAATATTATAGATCCAAGCTGATAAATACAATCTCCTCAGCAAAAGCCTCCATAGGGCTCCTTTTATTAAGTGAGAGAAGCTACTGAGAAACAGATGAAAACACAGTGACAATACTGGGAACAGAATCCTGCCTTCTTACGGCAGTGAAAAGACAATGTAAGTCCAAAGAGTAAGTTTGACTGCCAAAGTTGGATGTGTTCTTTGCTTTGAGTCATTTCTCAGGATACACTGACAAACACCCTGGGGAACCTGGGTATTTCTGAGGACTACCAAGTTTCTCATGAAAGAGAAGAAAATACTCACTGTGTGAAGGACTGTAGTTGTTTACTCATAAGCCTGCTCAACAAGATGTGTTGCCCCCTTTTACTAATAAAGTCTATTTCCTCTCTTTTGTAAAATTATTTTTTAGTTCTTAATTGAAATTTCAGAAACAGAAAAGTCTTCAGTTGTTCTCGTTTTTGTTGTGCTCATTCCACAAAGGAGATTTAGCTTTTATTTAAACTGGGTGACCCAATACATTCAGTTCAGCTGCTAGATTGACTGCCACTGAGTTGTCAAATGCCTGTTATGAATAGTATACGGAAGGAGAACAGGTTGACCTTGAACTTGCTAAATGTTTTATGAATACTACCCATTTCCAGAAAAATATAAATATGTTTTCCAGATTTGCTCTTTTTGCTTTCCTTAAGGTTGTTCTCAGTAACAAATGCCTTTCATCTTATGAGGTGTTTGTTACCCAGAACGTTTGGGAAGGGGAGAACAACATTTTAATGATGAATTTAATGCTTGTGGATTGTAGAAGATTGATTATATTGTAGGCTAAATCCCTGAACTTAGCCAAGGGCTATGGAGAAGGTTGTAGCTATAATGCTAACACTGCTTCGTAAGACCTGTCAAATTCTTTTTTATAATTTTCCATGACTGGGATGATTTGGTCTTGGTGACTATACCTTCTTGTAATTGGCTTTTTTATCATTAAGCAAACTCCGGTAATGTTGTTTAAATAGATTGAATAAAAGCAGTCGTCACTTTGACCTGTCCAGCACACACAAGCCGCGGCAGTCCTTCCCCGTGGCGGGAGCGCGCTCTCCGCGCCCCGTCCCGCTTGGAATCCCTATTCCCAGCGCAGGCGCCAGCGAACGCCGTGGGCGCGCGGGGCAGGCGGTAGCGGGGGATCCAGGCTGGGGCCAGCAGAGGAGCTCTCTACACAGAATTAATTTAAAACACTTGTGCTCAGCACTGGATTTTGATCAAACACTTCAGAAGTAAAAGAATAGCATCTAATTTACTCTGCCATGAAATATATTGGTTCATTTTCAAATACATTGGTTTCTTTTCAAAAGCTACTTTCAGCTCTTTCAGAATTTGTAGTCAAAGTGGTTTCTAGCTAATACATAGTTTCAAATACTTTTTTGAAAGCCTCTTGCATCCTAGAGATCATAGCAACAACTCCTGCTACTGCTTTAAGGGCACAATAAGGTTTAATCAGAAGGATGCACTTCACCTCATAGATTGCTTGTTTTCTGCTTTGCTTTATTTGTCGTAATCTTTACCTCCTCTTAGGGAAAAAAAAGAGGGAGGGAGAGAGAGAGAACCAAACCCCCAGAAATAAAAAGCCAGTGACCAGTATTGATCTCCCCTATCCCAGAGCAGATCCCCTTGATATGGATCAAACCTGTCTCTGTCAGTAACAGTTTTTTTCCAGGAGACAGTTCTATTTAAAATGTTTCACAGGGCATCTAGTTATTTGTTCATTTGTTAGGAATGGTGGAAGAGACTATAATAGACGAGCAGGCTCAGCTGGCTGCTGAACGTAAGACTAGATCCCGTCCTATCGCCAAGGCACAATGCGCTTTCTGTGCACTGTGGAAAATAGTTTTATGATACATCTTGACCCAAAACTTATTAAAAAACCCATCATCCATATTAACTGAAATTCAAAATGCCCTCCGGAATTTCACTGCAAACATGTTTACTCTGATACTAGTTTTGGTGTTGTGAGGAAGAGGAGAACGACATGAGCTGCAGCCTGGGCAGAGTTGTTGGGCAGAGCAAGGCCTGCGTCCTGCACCGCATAGTCATGCACATTTGGGAAGAGGCCAGAGCTGCTTATTACACTCCTCTTCTTTCCTAATGAAAACTAGCTCAGTCTTTGCTTTTAGAGCTGCACCTCCCAAAGGAAAGGAAAGCTTCAAGTGAAGACTGACTGGTAGGAAAGAAAGTGAGGTGCAAGCACAGTCCCGGCTGTCCTGTGCCACTTGCAATATGAAAGAGCACTCGTGTCACTTAGAGAGGCCGTCGGGGTGCCCATCCCACGCTAGACATGGTGCGAAGAAACCCGAGAGCCCTTCTCCTCCTCTGACACACTTACAAGACAAACACATGCTCCATTAAAAATAACACAGCTCCGCTCCGATATGTTTCCCTCCCATGTGTCTCACTTAAAAATATGCCCCAGTTTGCAGTGTTATGCTTATTAAGATATAACATTACTGCTCTGCGATGAGCGTGGGGAGAAGCCGGCTCGGCAGGGCAGCCCTTCCAGCGCAGCGCCCGAGCAAACACCCTCTGCCTCCTGCACTCTCTGCACCTCCAGGCGTTTTATTTTTTCCTCTTTTTTTCATGTTTTACTATTTTCTTGAGTCTTGCAAGTTCCACTTCTGAAGAGCTATGGTGACATCATTGATGCTCCTGGCAGCCTAGGAAGCTGTGCAATATATATATATATTTTTCTCTTCTGCATAGGTCATTGAGCATCTAGTCTCATTTTAGCACATCTTGTTGTGGAAAGCTTTTAGTGCTCATTTGTTACCATTTTTTAAGAATAGGTCACTGATGGGGAGAATACCACCACACTGCCTAAACATTAGATATTATTTTGACCTTGCTTTATTCCTCCAGGAAAATCTGGTTGCAAGTTGCAAATGAACACACTCATATGTTACCCAATGACAGAGGCAGACGAGATCATAGCTGTAAGAGGAGAGTGAGGGTATGGGAAATGATGTAGGATTTTATTTTCTCCCTTTTTTTTTTTTGGCTCAACTATATAAAGGAAATCACATATGTCACTGATTTTTTTTTTTGCATTAAAGATGACACACCAAAATGTTGGATATAAATAGCACACATTAAATGTGAGGCCAAACTAAGGGTTTGCAGGTGAAACGCTACAGAAGTTAGTTGAAGTAATTAAAAATATGATTCTGAAAGACCTTGTTTAGAAAACTATTCTGCTTGGTACCTTAGTAATAAAGACAGTTTTCCCAATCTTTTGTTTCTCCATGGCTTTTTGGCTGGGCATGGCACAGTGTATCCTGCTTTGGGAATGAAGAGCTGTCAGTTTTCCTCAGAACATTAACCAGTGTGGAAACTCCGCACACAGACATCACCACAAGCAGCAGGACCCCAGGGACTGGATCAATGTCATTTGGTTGCAAACAGTTCAGATATTTACACTAATGCCTACATTAGCTCTTCTTAATTGTTCTCCTTTAAAATGTCTGCTGTATTTCCTTCCCCCCAGAAATATGTTAAGATGCTTGGGTCAAGCTGAACCTGATTACTTTGGCTGCCAGAATTGGCGTATTCTCAGAATCGCATATCTAATTTTGTTTTGAAGTATACAATAAAATCAAAATTAATTTTATGAAAATCTGTTTTTACAGAAGATTAAATGGTCCACATTGTGTATATGCATAAGTTGGCATATATGCATTCTTTCATTTTAGTTCAGAGCACTAAATGTCTGTATAAAGGATACCCACCATATAGACATGGGCAGACGTACGAGTCCAGACCTCTCTCTTTCAGCTTTGACAATTCTTTTGGACAGTTCTCAGTTACTTTAACTGTGTCCAAATAACCTGAAAATTAGAAAATATATAAAGATTGAGCACAGTATATAGAATCTGAGGGATAATGGAGGGCAGAGGGTACAGAAAAAAAAAAGTTATTTTCTATTTCTCCCTGGCAAAAGTCCTGATAAGGCCAATGTTTGTTTGCATTCCCCAGACTTGCCCTCTGCCTAACATTGTGAGTCTTCAGTAAACACGAGGGCTGATATGACAGGCATCTCGTCAGCTTTCTAATTATGTAAGTACAAATATCTATGATTTGTTTCTTTTAGGAATTTCAAACAGTAGAACTGAATCTGATAAGAAAGGGAAAAGGTGAATTTTTATATTAAAATTCTGTGGGGGGTAGGGGAAGAGAATTAAGCAGGAGTAGTTATGATCTTAAAGGCAAACTGGATGACATTTTAAAAGATCATAGAATCATAGAATGCTTAAGGCTGGAAAGGACCTGTTGAGGTCATCTAGTCCAACCCCCCTGCACACGCAGGGTCACCTAGAGCACGTGGCACAGGACTGCGTCCAAGTGGGGTTTGAAGATCTCCAGAGAAGGAGACTCCACAACC
>NW_010583772.1:72414-120093 GCF_000705375.1 Tinamus guttatus | reverse complement strand
TGAGGCAATATCCAGCTGCCTATAGAAGGCCTCATCAACCTCCTCGTCTTGGTCAGGTGGTCCGTAGCAGACACCTACCACAGTGTCTCCCACATTAGCCTGCCCTCTAATCCTTACCCACAAGCTCTCAACTTGCTCATCCTCGACTCCCAGGTTGAGCTCCATGCATTCCAGTTGCTCTCTCACATAAAGAGCAACTCCACCACCTCGCCTTCCCAGCCTGTCCTTCCTAAAGAGCACATAGCCTTCCATGGCAGCGCTCCAGTCGTGCGAGCTATCCCACCACGTCTCTGTGATTCCGATGAGATCATGATGCTGGGACCGCACACAGATCTCCAGTTCATCCTGCTTATTCCCTATGCTTTGCGCATTGGTATACAGGCATTTCAGGGAAGCAACAGAGGCCACAGGTTTCCCAGGAGGGGTGAAAGAGGACCCTCTGTGATCATTTCCTATCCTCACCTCCCCACTACCATACTCCCGCTGGACGCCATCTGACCTGGGCTGTGCGGTACTGCTTGCCGTGTCTGTGTGACACTCTCCTTCCCCATTCTTGTCTAGTTTAAAGCCCTCCTAACCAGGTTGGCCATACTTTTGGCAGAGAGACGTGTGCCCCTCTTGCTGAGATGGAGCCCATCATTCCCCACTAGCTGATCGTCATCAAACAGAGTCCCATGGTCATAGAAGCCAAAACCCTGTTGCCAGGCCCAGTGGCGCAGCCAGTTGTTAATTTGCCATATCCGCCTTCTCTTCCTCGAATCCATTCCCCTCATTGACAGGATAGAGGAGAACACTGCCTGGGCTCCCATACCTTTGATGGCCATCCCTAGGGCTCTGAAATCTCGCTTGGCATCCCTCAGTTTCCCCATGGCATCATTTGTGCCCACGTGAAACACTACCAGATATCTGAGACATCTATGCAAGTAAGGAAGGGATTGATAGAGGTGGAAGTGGATTTTTTTTCTCAGAATAACTTAAAGTCTTTTTTTCTTTCTTTCTTCTTTGCTTGCTCATCTCTCATTCAACTCATTCACAAAAGGCAGGAGAAGCTTTGTGTTAGAGACTCTGTTTTCATGCCATGTGCATGACTGTGTGAGACAGCTTTTGGGTCAGAGCCAGGGGGGTGTGAAAAGCATTTTCCTGTCAAAAATGAGGGGGCAAAGGGAAAGGAACTGCTCTTCGCTCACCCTTGGCATGCTGAAATACGTGTCCCCAGGGATGCCCAAACTACCTGCCTTGACACCCAGGGACGCTTGGCAGGTCTTCACTCGCATGGAGTCACCTTGGCTGCGAGTCCAGCTGAGAAGATTCGGCGTTTGCCCGTCTCGAGTCTCTCCTCAGCAGCAGACGCCTCCACGCTCATCCAAACTCAACGCAGGTGCAGGGCTGTGTGGAAGCACGGCCCAGCTGGCCAAGTTGGGCGCCATCTAGGCCGGGGCCTGTGGGCTGAGCGGGCATTGGGCCTCCCAAGTGCTTGGGCCGTGTGTGGCGCACGCTGCCCTCGGCCTCCTCCTCCCGCACCGCCTGGGCCGAACGCTGAGAAATGCCTTGTGCAGCAGCCGGGTGACAGGAGGCACCTTTTGCAGCTCATTTTGACCCCCTTTCCTGGAACAATCAAAGAAAAAAATCATGCGAACCCAATGGCGGCTGCTGGTGCCGCTCCTGCCTCACCCCGGGCCCGTGATCCGCTGCCTCCTGCCTGTCCCCATGGCCACAAAGAGCCTTCGGGACGGCATCGAGGCAGCCACTTGGGTTTCTAAAGCAAATTGGCTGCTTTAAAACCCAGTTTACTTGCACTGGTCGTGGCTGAGGATGTTTCTTCTGATTTATTTTCCACAGGTAATAACAGTTTTATTCCTGTATGTGGCTTGCTGTGTAGAGCATTAAAGCAAAACTTCTCCTGCCAGAAATGTCAACAATAACAGAGTTCGGTTTAAGCACCTGAAATAAATAAATTAAATAAATAAATAAATAAAATCACTCTATTGCTGCACATTCAACATTTTTGTAATTTCTTTCCAATCTAAAATACAAGACATCATACTCTTGTAAAAGTTAGACTACTTTACTAGCAAGCATTACACACGTGCAGTTACTAAAGATGCCCTGTCTTCAGGAGAAGGAAACCTGTTGTGCAAATTTATGGTAAAGACAATTTTTCCTATGGCTCCAGGGCCATTACCAGCAAGCCCTTAGGGGAGCAGCCTGCAGAAGATGGCAGAGCCGGCGCGCGTGGAAGCCGTGCTGAGCGCTGTGCGCGGGGCCGGGAGGAAGCGGCACGCTTGAACATTACATCCCGGTCATAGCAAGGTCCATTGACTCTGTACTCATTCCAGATAATTAATTTACAACACATTAAGCCTCTGTGTGAAGAAGGATGTTATGCATCAATTGCACAGGAATAAAAAGTGCTATTGATTTAAGATTTCTACTGTATCATGCACTGACAGACAGAAACAATCTAACAGCGTTTTAAAGACAGAAAAAAAAGCCTTTTTCTGAAGGACAAGTTTGCTAAATAAGTGCGCTTTACACAATGTTTAACTGAAGTATTGTTGGCACCCTAAAAATAGATGCTGTTAGGAGAGAAATCCTCAGCATAATTAGGAGACTTTGGAGCGGCTGGACGGTATTGGCATTCACTCTAGCAATCAAACGCTTTAAGGTGATAATGCTTAGCTTTACAGTAAGAGTTTAAAATAGAAAAACACATCGACAAATATGATTTACTGAATAAAATATGAGTGAGCCAGTGCCATTAATACTGTACAATGAGAGTGAGGTCCATTTTCCTCGTGGAGTCATCGTGAATTAACGTGTAAAGGGGCAAAAAAGTTGCAGACTGGCAAAGTCTTAAGACACAGGAATGTCCAAACCATCTTCATTTTCAGACTTTCCCTCTATATTGAAATTATTATTTTCAGATCATAACTCACCAAATTCCAAAATACAGATCAGCTATCTACTGAGTAGTGCTATGTGAGTGCTATCAACTAGCTGAGTAGCGCGGCTTACTTGCAGTTTAACGTCCCAACATCTTGGGATGCTTAAAGCCAAACTATTTGTGACTTTTAACATATTGCCTGAACCAGGCCACGTGCACTCTGCTCCCAGTGCAAAAAGAGAGGAGAAATACACTTTTGTACAGGTAGTACAAAAATGAGACGGGAAAATACACCGGAGTTTATAAATGATCTCAGGCTGAACTACCTGGATCTCAAAGGATAGACGAGAGGGTGAAGTCTTAAAAGAAATAATTATTTTAAAAGCTATTCCTCAACATTAAACTTGGCTGTTTAAGGACAACTCCGAGATATATGTGGTCTGTTCTTTCAGTAGTACAGTCAAAACTAACTGCATAATTCATCGTGCATACTTTAATGTCTCTCAAAGAGCGGAGAGAGCTTTGGCTTCAGTCTGGCAGTGTAAAACCTTGTGTGTCCTTATTTATAGAGAATTTGTGCTGGCTGAAACTGGCTATAAACTACTTACTGCCATTCCCCAGAGGAATCTGATAAGCGCCTTTATCTTACCCTCTCCTGAAACTGCAGGGTTTATTTCTCAGCTGAACCCTTGTATAAATCTAGGCGAGCTCTGGTGCTCCCGCGCGCATCGGAGCATCCCTCCCCTTGGCGGGACAGGCTGCAGAGGGACACGAGGGCCGAGCAGAACAAGGCGGCTGCGCTGGTGGCAGCAACCCAGGGCCGGAGGGAGGGAGAGGTCCTTTAACGGCTTGTTCGGTTATGAGAAAGCGTTAATGTGTAACCCGGGTGTGTTCACCCTTCACCAAATTATAATCTACAGTTGGTTCCGTATTTTACAATTGTTTTTCTCTCACCACATGACAGAGATTAAAAACTTAACATTTACTACACCTGTCTGCACAACACCACCACGCTGCTAATTCTGCTCCCCAGCCAGGCAGACCTTCCTCTTCGCCAGCGTCATCCAGTGTCCTGCAGTATTCTGCCTTAAAACACTTTTACAGACAGTATATGCCTAATCCAATGGGATTATATCAGTCTACTAAATTGTGAATCCATATCACCTGCTCCTCGAGCTCCTGCTGGTGACAAAACTATTTGAAGTGCAATAATGCCATGTTTATATTGGAATTGCTGAGATAATTCAGAGTTTTGGGATGGTTTCAATGAGTGTTGAGCGCCACTCATTTACTGCACAAGGATTTCTCTACTCAGATTTTATTAATTAATTGAAAAGTGATCAATTGCTAACAATTGCAAAGAGATGGATCAGACCATCATTGCATGTACATTGCTGCAGGTCTAGGATAGTCACTTACCCTATGGATGTATATGTCATATGTGAATGTGTGCCTATGAAAAAATACCTGCCTGCTACATGAAACAGCATGTTATACACAGACCTCTAAAGCCAGAATTCATTTTTATATTCTGTTAGCTTCAGAGCAAGCAATGTTGCGGTGTCCTTTCAAAAAAAGACTTTTCAGATGGAGCTTTTTATATGTAACAGCTACAGCATCAGGCACAAGGAATAAGTCAAACTCTCAAATAAGATCAAAAAATGCAAATTTCAGGTAGATAATAGGTTTTTTAAAAAGCTATTCACCCGTATTTACTGTGTCCCTCTCTAGAATTCATGGATCATTATTCTTTGTAGCTCTTCTCCCTTCAGTGTAAGCCTGTGGCATGAAGTCCACATTCTGAAATTACACACAAATATGTTAGAAAAATGGAGTGTTTGAAATCAATTCTAATGTTAAATGCAAAGGACATTCTGGGCTCATTAAGTAAAAATATCTCATTTAATGAGCAGGAAAGCACTGGAGCACACTGAACCCTGACACAAAGCAAATTATTTAAGTGATAAATTATATTTTATGGGGAATGTAAAAGTTAATAATACTCCGGGGTAAGGTAATAAATGCAGAGGTGTAACTAACTTCATTGACTGCTTTACTTACAAACATGCCATATGTACCTGGTTACTTGAAATAGTAATAAAAGGAATTGGCAGAAACGCTTGGAATCGAAGATTCACATGGAGACCTTTGTAGCATTCTTTTCCACTAAAACAATCTGTGTTTTATACTTTTCAAACTCATTATTCTCCTCCCTCTTTCACTTTATGGTGTATACCTCCGGCCCCGGCTTTTCACTTTCTGTCAAATATTTGAGCTTGCATTCATTAAAACTGAAACCTCCTTATCTACCAGAAAGGCTAATAAAAATCAGTGCTCATTTACCTTCGGTGATGCCCCAGAAATGACCTGAAACTTTACTTGGAGAGCAGGCTGGATGTGTGCTGGGAAGGAAACGGTGGATCGCCTTTTAATCTGATTTTGTGGCTTTGCTGGTGCACACGAGGCCGTGGTGCTGAGCGTCCCGGCGCGACTCTCCACCGAGAGCAGAGCGACCCGCGGCGAACACGGCCCCTGTCTGCGCGGGGGAGCAAAGGGTGTTAGGGTGAAGGTAACTACCCACGGGAAAAGCCGCTCTGTCCTTGGGTGCAAAAGGGACGATGACCAGAAATCAGCAGAACAAGAGCACGTTCAACCAAAACTATTTCCTGGTAGGATTTCCTTTTAGGAATTAGGACTAGGGACTAGTTTTAAGATTAAGGACTATTTCCTTAATCTGTATTTGGGCTATGCATTACTGACACAGCTTTTTTTCAAATTTTCTTTCATATTTACATTTACACGTCAACATCTTGTGCTTTGTTTCCACGGATGCATCAGGAAGGTGAATTTTAAGCCTGTGCACTGGACATTAGCCCTGCATTTGTGCGTGGATGGGACAGGAATTCATGTGGTGAGCATCACACTTGCAGGAATCCTTCTGCAGAGCTGTTACATAAAGGCCGTTGAAGGAGTCACAAAAAGGATTAGATTTCATCCACTAAAACCAAGATTATCTACATATATGAAACTATTTTCTAGGGATAAGAGTTGACACCCAGTCCTGAACTGAGCTTCCTGTCTGCCTAACTTTCCATTTACATCTTTAACTAGTGACAGTCAATGATCTTGATGAGACCACCTAAGTGAGCTCAAGCCATCAGTTTCAATTTGGAAGGTCAAATTTGCATATATAAACAGGAAAATATTTCTGACCACGTAGTAGACAAAACAAACCTGGTGAAAAAAAAAGGATTCATTCAAAAAAAAAGTCATTCAAATTCTTTAATGAGTTCTAGTAACCAACAGTGCAAGACACGATTTTTTAGGAGAAGAGATAGATCTTTAAAAAAAAATTATAATGCAGGATCCTTGGGTAGAGAAGGACTCAGCCCCTTCGTCACTGAACTTGCAGCATCCTTGATAAGAGAAACCACATCTTCTGTGTCTCCCTAACCAGTAGGTGCTGCTATCTCTATTTCTTCTCCAAATACTGCATTTATGTTTTTAGTTATATGTAGAATAAGTAATGCACTGGTGCCATTCAGATATTTTATATCACCAAACCCCCACAAGCAAATTTGTTTTACACAGCAGTTGAATGAAAAACATCCTGTAGAGAGTGCACACGCCGGGGAATGAAAACGGAGAACACAGCACTCGCAACATGATTTAAATTAATTAAGTGAACATTAATACCTCCAAGACATTGCATTATTGCCTCATAGCTTTAGTGGGAAAATCTGTAATTTACATGTACAGTATTTTTAACACTATCTATTAACTAGATATATACAGTTGCTCTGTTTAATTGATACTGTAAACAAAAGACCCATTCAAAAACATATGCTGCAATAATTAAAATGTTATTATGCTGACAGTGCCTTTCTTTGAGGAACTTGTAACATCTGTATTGACTGTGATAAGCATTGATTATCTAGAGTGATATAAATATTTGGGGAGCTAATAACAATCAGGTAGGATTTCAGCGCATACTATAGGCAGCAGAGATAAATTGCAGGAAACCTAGATCAAAGTCGGTTTGCGAATAAGTTTGTTTTTGTACTTAATGACTCAATATAAAACATACACACAAAAAACTGTTCAGAGATTTAAAGCACAAGGAAATGCCATAAAGAAACATCCCATCCTGTGCAGCGTTTCTATACATCTGTAAGGCTCTCCTTATGTAGTGAGTAGGATATCAGCACATAAAGAGGAGAATGAATTCAATCCATCAAGTACTTACTGTGCACATTTACCAACATTAGACATTGCTTGGAATTGTTAAGACCTTTTTTTAAAGCTATATATACATAGATACACATATAATATATATTTAAAAACAAAACAAAACAAAACAAAACTCATCCTCCTCCTTGGGTAGGTTAATGTGGCAATGCTCTAGGTCAAAAGCAAACAAGTTCCCATTCAGACTACACGGGCTGCACCTTCGTTCTGACTCAGATGCATACTTATTCTGATTTACTTTCATTAAATTAGCAGAGACTGTGTTAAGGGCTACATCACCTGCTCTGGTACTTCCCAGGTGCTTCCTCCTGTCTCTCTCCGATGTCCCTCTGTATTTCCTCGCCATTTTCTTGGTGCTGGCACTTCTTCTCCCAAAGGCTCCCTGGATTTCTGGAAGCAACAGAAGTGATGATAGAGTCTAGAGGAGTCCTAGTCAAAGAGGCAAGGTGGTTTCGGCTTCAGTGGAGGCAAAAGGGCATAACTAAAACCAAGATTTCTCCATGCATTAATCAATGAGGATTTCACAGCTACTCTGTTTCCTTCCTGACACATACAAGAAAAGCTCGTGCCGGCCAGGAAGGGCAAGGAGGCCACCAGAAATGTTTTGGGGAGGACACGCCACCCCATGGGTGCTCCTGCAGGATCATAGGCTGCATCCAGGGGCTGGTCCTGACCTCAGGCTCCACAGAGGCCGGGAGATCCTGGCCCCAGGGATCCAGCAGGGACATCCTGACGCAAGAACAGGGATTTTACTGCAAATGCAAACGTCAAGCGAGTGAGAAGCCCCCATTGACAGCCCCTGTCCCCAGGATGTCCCAGTCACAGCGACCAGGAGAAGCTGAGTTTGTGCCAACCTTGACCCATGAGCCAGGGCCGAGTAAACAGAGACTTTTCCGTATTTTCTGCAAGCATTCCAGAGTAAGACACAGCGTGCAACATTTGTTCCTTGTTAAGCTGTATTTTCATTTCTTTGCTGTTGTAATTCAGGTCCTTCTGACACTGTTTAGTTCTGTCTTATAAGCATTGCATTAACTTGCCTCCCTCTAACCTCTGTACAGCTTTTTCTGTGGCTGTTGTAACGACTCGTCCTATTCCGACGCACAGGGATTAATTGCGTCTCCAGTTATTATCTCGTCCTTGCTTCTTTCAGACTAGCGGCCTCTGATTTTTTTATTTTTTATTTTTTCAAAGCAGCGAGGACGCTAAAAAGCCATCATCTTCGCACTACACAGCGCGCAAAGCAATGTTCTGCAGACACAACAATAGCTGCTTATTGCACCTTGCATAAACTACTTTAATTACTTTCAGATTACGGGTGCTATTCAAAAACATTCATTTACAGCTAAAAGGGTCCATGGACATTTGCTGAAACTCTTTACAATGTGTAATACTTTATCCTAGGCTGCAGCATAATGTGTTATAATCTTTGTCTACTCCGAAATAGAGTGATTTCTACAAAGGCAATTTCAGATATTCATGTGTTTTGATTATCTTAATATTATTATGGCTGTTATTTTAAATTAAATGATAGCAATGTCACTGAACTGACCATTGTGACTTAGTACTGCGGTGGCAGTGTCTCTTGCTTTCTCTAATCTATTAGGGGTGAGTGTATTTTTGATCAAAAATATATGAAAGTGCACAGTTACATATACCGGGTTGGCCATGGAGCTTATTTCGCTTGATAGCCAAACAATTCCTTTTATTTTCTGCAAACCATGTGTGTCTGGACTAGCTACCCCAGAGCAATGATGACAGTGGCTGTTACACAGGAGGGCAGGAAGCCTGGGAGGGTATTTTAATAGCTGATGTCTTCTTTCTTATTCTTTCTTTATTTTCCTCTCTCTAGGTGCTTCTGCAACAATAATGTTAATAGGCTTCCACAGAGCACAAGACAAACTGAAGAAATTCTTATTATTTGTTTTAGAGTACCACATAGAGATGCTGAGGGGGAAAGGGTCTTGGCAAGAACTGGCTCTCTAGATGCTTAAAAGACACCAACTTAGAAGGCAGAAAAAAGTAATAGAACTTGGTGAGCTGATGTGTCCCATCTATTTTCTTTTGTACTTCACAACAAATATACAAAATGAATTTCTGTAATGCTGCAAGTGTGGCTAAGGAAGATTTGCTTTGATTTACTCCATCTTCTTCTAAGTTAGTTTCTTGGCATGTTGTATTTTGTATTTTTGAGGCTTGTATTTACTGTTCCGTTATCATAAATAGTGCAGGATTAGTTAATTCTACATTTCAATTAGGATAATCATATTCTAAACATATAAATGTGGCCACGTCTCATATATCTTCTCACCACAAAGTAAGCAGGTTCTCAGTCTAGGAGTCTATGTCTGTTTAATGAATCTTCTTAACAACGTGGAAAGTAATTCCATTTGCACATTATGGGGAGGTGGAAAGTCACATTTAGGCAGATATTTCTCTTTCATTTCTCCCTCCTACAGTTATAAAGTGCACTGAAAGCTTCGCAGGGTTTTCAGTATGCTAGAGTAACTCCGACGTGTTACTGTTATGTTAATGATGGCTGTAATTTGAGCGAGCGCTTTTGTAGTAGCAAAGATGTCAGAATGCATTTGTTTCCAAACAAGAGCGAGCCTGTGACAAATACGTACTGAATAGGAACAGGAGGCAGAAGGGCCAGGGGACTGGAAATTTTTTAAAAAAAGAGAAACAAAACATAGCACAGGAGCCTATCTGTACGACCTTGATGCACACTGCTGTTTAACTGCATATAGGGCTTCAGCTTTTCAAGCTGTTTTGCTTCTTTGGGATGAGGCTCCCTCTGTTAAAGAAAGAAATTTGGGGAGAAGTTATTAGATTTGGCCTGTGAAAGGAAAAAAAAAATAAAGGAGAGAGTGACTCAACAGTGGCATTATAAAATCTCAGGCGTCTTCTCTGCAGAAGAAAGCACTTGTACACAACTATAAATTTTTTATGCTTCTATCAAACATTGATAATAAAGGTTTTAATATTTATAATTACCCTTGGCCAGAGTCTCAGGGTTCCCCGTCCGGCAGGACACGCTCACAGAGGTACACATTGCCTTTGGGTACCACTGATGGGGACAGTAAGCATATTATGATGTCCCTTTGGACTATGGCACTGGTACCCAGCTCTTCTTAATCTCCTTAATATTCAATTTTACGCATTCTTCTGTAATCAGCTTTATCCCGCATTCTAATGAGTTGGGTTTTTACACTGGGAGCTGTGCCTTTTAACAACCAATGTTATTAAAATGACCCTTGATAGTGCCGGATCCCACAGTGGGGATTTTTCAAAGCTATGTACAAAAATGCAGTTCATTACCACTTAATGTGGAAGTTTAAACCCAGAACTTCTCTCTGCCTTGTTCAAAGCAATTTCTCTGGCTTTGAACAGCTGCTTGGGAGAACACGGCGAGATTTTGGCCCTCGTCCCATGGTGGCCCAAGGAGAGCAAAGGAGGAAAAATGGTGCTGGAACCTGGAAAGCTGCTGGATTTACGGTCCCCAGAAAGAATGATGAGAGGGCCCTGCGATCCGAGGGCTTCGATGCTGGGTGGATTTTTATTGCATTGTTACGACTTCAGGGGAGTTATGTAATGATCTTTTAACTAGTTTTATTGCCTACTATATATAAGGCTACCAACCTGCTGCTGTATATAAATCACCCTGGGGAATGAATTTCATCTTTCTGCTGAACAGGTAAGGGAACCTCTGAGGTTGCTCCTGGACTTGAGCGAATGTGGCCCAGGCCATGGCAAGGAGCTGGGATGGGGACCCGTCTCACACACAGGGACAGGCAGGTCCCATGGGCAGAGACTGCAGCGCCCAGGGCTGCCCCCCACCTTCTCCTTCCTAATGGAATGAAATCTGGATGTTTTAGGGTTCTTTTAAGCTGAAATCAAGACATAAAAACTGCATTTGGAGATATGCAGAGGGTATAAACAAAAATGAATTGGTGCATGAGGGAACTTCTCATGTGCCTTTCAAGGGCAGATGGAGTCCAGCTCAAAAGCAGGCAGAAATACATAAAACAAATCTCTCTCTTTTTTTTTTTTGAAAGACTTAGTAGCGAAGAAAATTAACAGCTGTGGAGCAGGTAGCTATTAATTAGAAGCCTGGTACCAATAAAACAACTGTTCAGAGCACACAGAATGGGCACTTCTCATATAAAATGCAGCAGAGTAAATATAGACCTCTGAAAATTAAATAAAGAAACTTTGAAACTACTTGCCCACCCTGCAGTTTCAACTCTAATTTGTTCCGTCCTGAAGCAGAGTTCAAATATTTAAAAAGTCTAATATAAAACAGAAATCCCAGGCATCCCGTGTTCAACAGCAGTTTCCTTTTCTCCTAAATGTCATGAAAGGAAAGCCTAGGAAATCAAAAGATCGTTTCAAAAACAAAGGAAAAGAACGCTCACACCAGAAGAACATGGTGCCTGTTTAGTGTGAAAAACATTTCCCCTTTGACTTATTTCCATTACTGAGAGTAAATAATCAAATTAATCCCAATGGTGGATTTAAAGTAAGCAAGACAAAAAAAAAAAAAAAAAAAACTTCACTTGAAAAGAGGATACATTTCAAAATACTAAACAGGATTGAATTAAAGTGGAATTTGTGAGCTTGCGTTTAGGTAGAAACACATTTTTTCTGGGTAACTCTAGGAAGATGCCTAACATGAAATTGTATCACAAAAGTGGGCTCTGAAACAGAAACGAACTCTGCAAATAAAGCTTCCAGCATGAAGAAACAAGAGGTATTGCAATTAAACCATGCAGTTTAATTATACACCCCATTTTGTGCTTACACATTTGTATGCTGTCAGTAAAGACGTGACCTTTTCCTTTTTCCTACCTGACGCAGGGACCAGATGGGACACTGCTCCAGAGGTGGACAAGGCCTTCGTCTCTCAGTAGAGGGTCAAGCTGAGTTCTTGCTCTCATCACTTACTGTGACAAATCCTAAAATCATGACTCGAGGGCAAATCCTGCAGAGTGTGGAGAAACAGAAAATTATTTTCAAGTCTTCATAGTGCCATCAGATTAGGTCAGTGGATCCTGATACCTTCCCCATGCCACTCACACTGGTGTAGCTTCATGGACTGAAATCTCCTTTGCACCCATGTAACCCTGACCCCAGCTCTGTGCCATCCCCTGCACAAAGCTGGTGTTTCACAGCCACTCAACTCGTCACCTCATCCTCGCTATAAAAACTTTCTAGCAACCATTTTCTCTAATGACAATTTTATGTAAAGGGTGATGGGTTTTCCTTCAGGTCTTCTGCTCTGTAAAAACACAAAAATTAAGCTAAAATTTCACTATTTTATAAAATCTGATACTAGTGATGCTTTAGACCTCTTAGTAGAGGAAGAACATGTCTGAGGCTAGAAGAACATTTTGTCTGAACATTCTTGTAGGTTCCCCTAGGATATTCCCTCATTTTTCCTTCTGCAATCACCCTCTGAAAAGGATGAAACAATTGCAGGAAACATCCTAAACTCTAGGACACCTATAAAGGCAGAATTTAATTACTTAGGTTCAAGCTTCACTCTTATTTTCCTACCTGAAGAAATGGATATTGGTCTTAATGTTCAAGAAGTTATAAGGTATTTGCTGACACTTTGGACTACTGTTAGCACGTTTGATTTACAGCCATTGTAACAATTGAAAATTACGTGTCATTACCTCATTGATCAACATTCAAAGCGATGGTGATAAGAAAGAATGTGGAGATCAGCATTTATTATGCTATAAAAGTGGAGTTTACTTCACCTTGTCTTCTTGAAATGACTATAAAATAGTAATGGTTTGTTCATTTGTTTGCCTTCAGGTAAAAAATTCAGGACACCAGTAGGCTTTGGTGCATAATGACTTGTGAAGTGGGGAAAGAAAAAAAAAATAGAAGAAAACCCATTGAATGAACTAAACACCTGTAAAGGAATAGGTGGGAACCAGCCATATGGGTTGATTGTCCCTCCTAAAAGTCGAACCTGTTTTATGCAATCTTATCTAGGCAGTGGATGGAAAATAAAAAAGTATACGTGCAAGAATTATCTTTTTGGAAGACTGGATACAAAAACTCAGTATTAGGCAGTTAATTGTGCTGGTGAAATGGCTTATCTTATGTAAAGAATAATGTAAGGAAAACAAAAGAAAACTAAATTTCATCTAAGATTACTTAAAGGTTTACTTGAGGCCATATTGTATTTCTTGTTTTCCTGATTAACAAATCATCACCACACAAAGCAACACAGGTGGTCAGTCCCCTTGGGGTGACATCAAAGGGGCCACCATGAAGCTTTAGATGTTATTCAAAAGCAATCTGAAACTTGTTTCTCACTGTTTGTCCCATCTATTGTAGTCCACAGGGTCATTTTAAAGTAGTGTTTAGTTTGAAAAAAAAAAGTATGTCTTGTAAAAGATGCTTTTAAAAATTGTTTCATATCTGTTGAGTGTTTTATGAATGATCTATTTTCAGGATGCTTGCATCATAAATTATGCCAAGCTGAAAAAATATATTCTTACTTGAAGCCATCTTTGTAGTCCTTAGGCACTAAAAGTAATGGGGCTTTGCTACATTACAGCTTTCTGTCCATAATCCCGTTCAGAACTGACGTTGGAGCAAGTGTCTAAATGAAATAAATTTAGAAGAAGGAAAAGAAGAAATAAAGAATGCATTTCAGGAAACCCTTCTAATAGCCTTTAAAAGAAATACTACACTATAGAATACCAAAATAGAAATAAATCTCAAAAGTTACTTCATTCCCCAATCAGAATTGTTTTAATTCATTTTAAAGATTTATTTTGAAACTTCAAAATTTACTGGGATTTTTTCAAGAGCTGTTCTCAGACAACACTGCACATGAGCTAATGTGCAATGTACATCTCACAACCATGTTTTTTTTATTGTAGTACTTTGAAGACTCTACCAGACATTGTGCTTTAGTTCGTGTAAGTTGCTAGAAAAGATCAAAGTCTTATCAAGTCTCCAGTTATTCCATCAATACCAACAGGATGTTTATAAACCACGGTTCACATTGGGGATACCAAGACCAGGACACGCAGGCTTGCGGCTCACAGCAATAAACAAAACCAACAACACTTCTCAGCTTTGGAAAACTGATTAAAGAGTTATGGCCAAGCTGTCATAGGAAGGAAAGACCAACAGGGCTTTCCACTTTTAATAGGCAGGCAGGAAGCTGATGCAGAGCAAGCTCTAGGCTCCTAAAGCTATGGACAAGAAAATCATCTGATAATCTTCCCAGGGAGAACTAATGTAAACCCGTAATACTGTGCATACAGGGCTGGGCTATACTTTTCAGCAATGGTTTCATTCATCACATGAAGTTCTCAGTGCAAACCTGTTCACTTGTTTCCAAATTCACAAATAGTTTCATCTGCAAATGGGCAGCATGGGGAAGGCAGGAGATGCTGGAGGCAGGAGTGGGAAGCAGAGGGGGCCCCACATCTGCTTCCAGCCGGGGTCTCTGTCAACATGCGACTGCAGGGAAAGTCCCTCTGTCTCCTGGAAGATGAAAAATAATTAAATAGTCAGTGAATCGGACAGAATGGCAGAAATATTTCTGTGTGTCTTCCTGCAGGTCATCCTATCTCATGGGAAGTGACACTCCAGCTGAGGCTGAGACATTTTAGATAAGGTGAGGATTTGGCCACTGATTTTAGCTTCCTGATGACCTACCAATACAACAAGCACTAGACCTTCCAGACTGGCAGTTAAGCTCCAGTCCCAGGCTCTGCCCAACACACTTTGTTTCATTTTTACAGATCACCTCCACTTACTGTAAGAATACTTTCCCTCACCAGAAAATGAATGACTCCAGTTGCACCCAAATCAGGGCTGAGTGTGAGTAAAAACACATAGTACAATAACAAACACCCACTGCCCTGCCCGGAGGTCCCACACTGGTCTCTCCAGAGGACAGGCATGATGGCCATCCAGTTGACTCCATGGCCAACACCAACTGCAGCAAAGAGCTGGGCTCCAACTTACCAAGTAATCCCTCTGTGAGACTCATTAACTTCTCTGAAAACACCCAGGGCGTTGACTGGAGGCTTGAAATGATACCGACACTCAGTAGTCACTTTTACGCGTGAATGGGAGTTATCTTTAAGGGGACTTTCAAGAGATGAAATGGCCGAAATCAGTAGTAGATCACAGTCTTCCACTGCTGTGTAAATGGAGATTCAACTAAGAAATGGAGACTCTGCAAATCCTTTCAAACGCTTTCAGCTTCCTGATGGCTCAGAAAACCCCCAGTGATTTTCTGCAAATCTGCATTAAACAGAATTTTGAGTCACTTATTGAAGAGTCTGCAATGCGACCAGAAAATGCAAAAGCTTCTGCGCTCTCTCACCTCTCCCATTAACAGGGAACCCCATTTGCTACATGCAGCTGCGGGTGCGTTTTTTATGAGTGCGTTAGAAATCCCTGTAATGTTACAGGGGTTTTTAAAGGAAATGCTGACAGACCCTTAACCATTGCAGTGTGAACAAATGAATAACAATATACATAGCCTTCTTGCTAATAAAGTTTTATAGCCTTGAAATTCAGTGTAGAATTAGTCTATTGATTTTAGAGAGAAATTTTCAAAGAAAGACTTCATGGTGTGTTCCTCATCCCATGATGCGAAAAACAAATAATTTCTTTTTTTTTTTTTTTAATTTATTAGCAGGCTTCTAAGGATGCCTTTGATTCATTTTTGCTAATATTTTTCAGCTCTTTCCATCTGAGGCAGTATGAAAGACAAGCACTATCTCAAAATGAAGCAATACTTCTCCCTGACTTGCGAAGGCATCGAAACAAAATATCCACTTTCTTTATTCACTTATCTGGAGTCATTACTTACAACTCAAGTTCATCTTTTTCTTTGATTTTACACCACATTCCCCCAAAGGTTTTCCCATTAATATTAACAGATTTATGAATCTCATTATTCTGATTTATGTCTTTTCAATATATTTAAGTCTATGTCAATATTAAGTTATTTGTCCCTTGTGAGGGCCTTCTGCAGTTTGGATTAGAAGTGTTTTTAAACATATCATACTGAGAAGGACCACTTTGCATGCAGAGGTAGCGTGCTTATATAACTACACTATTTCTTCAGGCAAAAAAACATAGTGAATGTCCTTAAAACACCATAATTTCCTTCAGAAATGGGACAAATCACTTTTAAGGTGAGTTAAGTCTTATCAGCATTGTTTACAGTTCCCTTACATATAATAAGTGTTATATAGTGATATGTTATTGATTGTCATACAGTCGTATAGTAAAGTTCGCATGAATTCCCAGATGGACTATCTTAAATGGGTACTAATGACTAGGCTACACAAATAAGGAAGGACAGCCAAAATAGCTCATTTTGCAAGCAAAGGATCTATGTGATGGGAAGACAGCTTTTTTTCCTTGCAGAAAACCTGTGAAACACGGAAATTGATTACTTTGCTAATCACCATGCTTGCCTGTTTTCTAGCGGCGTGTCAATAATAGAGCAGCCAGTGGAGCATTGCAATATAATTGACATTTGTATTAAAATCTGGTTGCACAATATTCCCCTTGCAAAGCTTTTTTTGTTACTACCGAAAATGATCAGAAATGTATTCAAATAACTTGTACCTCCAACAGCAATCAATGCTTGGGAAGAGCATTCCTCCATGGACACCCACTACTGAGTCCACCAGAAAAGGATTATTGCAAATTGCTTATTAGAGCAATGACTGGGCATCATTTCATCTCTCATTAGGTGAGCTGGGGCTTGCACGCCTGCTTCCCACCCCGACATCCCGCTCGCTGGCCTCACCAGACTCCCAGGATTTGTCCTGCTGCCTTTTATTTTCTTACCACTATAGTGAACTGCAATTTCTCCACAAAATACATGTTCCTTCTTGGACACTAGCTTTCCTTTCAGTACATCTGTCATACAGACACTGTATATTTTATGTAATACTACAAAATAGGGGATATCCCTAAATAAAAGGGATGTCCTTGTTTAAACAGATTCCCGGTGCCCATCTGCCTCCTGCATCCCTGTGCAGGTCTCAGTTCAGACCACCACACTGTCCCCTGTCCCCTGTTCTCCTGCCCTTCCTGAGCAGGGACCACCGCAGTGTCACCCCTACAAGGGGCAGCAGGCGCTGGGCAAAACTCTGGGGGTGCCTTGTCCTCTGCAATGTCACTGCGCTGCAGAAATTCCCCCCGGGAAACAGTGCTGATTTTTCCTAATCTTCTTGTTTAACTTTTTGCAAGATAAAATACGAATTCTTCTGTTCTGTATCCGGCAGCATGCACTGGACAGATGCTGACAGAAAATAATGTGTCTCCCACCCCAGTCTTTAAGCACAGGTCAGGAGGAACAGTGTTGCCTGCAAGTGCCCACTTTACATTTTGATTTATAAACTTAGGCCATTTCTAAAATTAACTGCTAAAAAAATCACAAAAATTCATAAATTGCAAGTGAAAATTTGTATCAGTTCTCACTACCAGAAAGAACTAGAAATCGACTTCATCTGTCAGATGACATACGACAGATTTTATTTTTCAAGCGAATTTAAATTTCTCTGCGAAGGAAGCAAGGAAGGAAGGAAGGAAGGAAGGAGAGAAAGAAAGAGAAAAGGAAAAGAAAGAGAGAAGGCAAGAGAGGAAGAGAGAGAGGAAGAAGGAAGGAAGGAAGGAAGGAAGGAGAGAAAGAAAGAGAGAAGGAAAAGAGAGAAGGAAAAGAGAGGAAGAGAGAGGAAGAAAGAGAAGAGGAGAGAGAGAAAGAGAGAAAGAGAGAAAGAAAGAGAGAGAGAGAGAGAGAGAGAGAGAGAGAGAGAGAGAGAGAGAGAGAGAGAGAGAGAGAGAGAGAGAGAGAGAGAGAGAGAGAGAGAGAGAGAGAGAGAGAGAGAGAGAGAGAGAGAGAGAGAGAGAGAGAGAGAGAGAGAGAGAGAGAGAGAGAGAGAGAGAGAGAGAGAGAGAGAGAGAGAGAGAGAGAGAGAGAGAGAGAGAGAGAGAGAGAGAGAGAGAGAGAGAGAGAGAGAGAGAGAGAGAGAGAGAGAGAGAGAGAGAGAGAGAGAGAGAGAGAGAGAGAGAGAGAGAGAGAGAGAGAGAGAGAGAGAGAGAGAGAGAGAGAGAGAGAGAGAGAGAGAGAGAGAGAGAGAGAGAGAGAGAGAAAGAAAGAAAGAAAGAAAGAAAGAGAAAGAAACTATAGAAAGAAAGAAAGAAAAGAAAGAGAAAATACACACCTTCCCAGGAAAGATGCCTTAACTTTTGAAAAGGTCAAATGAAAAACATTTGCATCAGGAAATTTTGAGGTAATACACTTCAAGAATTATTGCATTATTGTTCATTCCAGGAAACCTGGACTTTCATTACTGTAAGGGAACTGATGAGGTGCTAATCTGTGTTATTTTTCCCCTCTCTTTCTGGGTTGCTTGTCTCTAAGGCAGATATCAGCAGAGCATTGAGTTCCTTTTCTTTTACAAGTTACAAAATCATAAACTGATATTTTTTTTTCTGTGTCTTCTAATTAGCAATAAAAGCTTGAGAATATCCTTTTCACATGTGTCATCATATACTATTTCTGTATTTGAAAGAAATGACCATTGAGCTCATTTAAGAGGAAGTATCTTTTTCATAATAAAAACTTTATTGTGAAATAACTTGGCCAGGGCTAGCATTTCCTATCATTCTGTGGCAGTGGTGATACACATTTGTTTCATTAAAAGGAAATCCATCAGGCAGAACAGCAAGGTCTCCAAACAGAGTATTTCGCACGGCAATTTATACCTTGTGTTACCTTTTACCCTGTGTTAGTAAAAGGTAAGCAAGGCAAAAACCTTAGTCAGGATTCTTTTTATTTCATTCTTTATTTTTTTAATGTAATTGACACCACCCGTCCAGAGGGATCCTCTGAGGTCAAGCTAACTGACCATCACCCCGTCACCGATGAGGTCCCTGCTGGGTAAAACTCACCTCCCGCTCTGGAATTTAATTCCTCTACTTTCACGTGGTATCAGAAAATGACTCACGTTATTTGAAAGGATGGTCCCTGACAGCCTCTTTACAGCCATCCTCTTCTCCACTGCCTGCATCTGTAACACACATCTTCCTAGACACGAAAGCTGGAGCAAAGGCTGAGCAGCCCGGTGCTCTGCCCATAGCCACGGTCTTTAAGACATAACGCCCAGCAGCTCCCACACCTTGCTGCACTATGGCCCCATCCTGCTTCTGAGCTAATATAAAGCTTTCCTAAAGATGCAATTAAAAAATAAAAAAGTTCACTGTGCTTTACTTTTATTACATGCTAATTTTGAAAGTAACTCTTTATAAATGTAGTCATTATTTATTATTTCCTCTTATTTCAATATTTTCAATAATTTATTTCATTAAATTGTGATTACTTTCAGAATGAGCAGAAATATAATCTAGTACTTCAGAATTGGCTATTAATATTTCCATTTAAGGACTACAACCTCAAAACAACACAGAATATATTGAATATCAATTCACAGGATCTTGATACAAACGAAATTTTATAACAGCTGAACAAAATACAGCAGGACTGGACTGTTTTAAAAGAACACCAGTACTAAGTAACAGAAATCACCTGACTGCCTATTCTGTATTAATTTTATCAATAGCATATAACTGTACTGTATAAATGATATCTTACCAGACACAAACACAGGGAGAGAACCATCATGCCAAAAAGCAAAATTAAAATGTTGGGAGAGACAGGGAAAAATAAATAAATAAATAAATAAGCAGTAACCATGTAATGTGGCAAGCAGCAGAGACTCCCCAAGTTGACCTGATATGTAGAAAATTAATGATATAAAATAATTTGATTCCTCTGGAAATTTAGAGGTGGTTCAAATGTTGTACTGCTGCTCTGTATGTTTACCCCAGCTACCTCCAGCTGCTCTAATTCCCTTGCTGGAGGTGCCTCTCCCAGGTCTCCTTTAACCTACTAAATTATCTCCAGGGTGAGTGATAAGAAGAGGCTCTGCAGAGCCAACATCACCCGCCTTGCAGCAGGGCCGCGTAAGGTCCAAGGGGGAATTAAGTCCACCCAGAGAATTTTACCAACGTGCCAGGTAATTGTGCTCACTCTGACCTATATTAAATGGCAGCACAGACACTTTACGACGTGCACAACTTTGATTAACACTAACTAACATATTCCTCTTAACAAGCACCTGATTAGTTTCAACTAACGTAGCAAATATCGAGCAAAACAAAATGAACTCCCAGCAAAAAGTTGGTCCTCAGCAGCAGCCAAAGCAAACCATGCTGCTTGGTCTGCCTCAGCTTCTTTCCCTTTGCTGAGCTGGAGATTCGTATTTTTCTTTTTGTAAGTAAGTGCAGTGGAAAAAAAAAAAAAAAAAAAAAAAAAAAAAGGAAAAGTTTGTTTTCAACTTTCTGGTATCAGTAGGGAAACAAAGCGCCGATAAAAAGGACAAACAGGAACCCCACACCTGACAACAATGAAGAATCTTGCTTTCAAACATCACACAATTGGCTGACACTATTTTTTTTTATGGGCGAGCAGCTGCGTGACTCATTTATGTATGTTTTGCCTGCCTTAGCACTAAGTGGACTGATGTAAATAGGAAGTGATGAGGAAAATCAATTCAGGGCAAACACATTTTTTTTCAAGGCTGTAACAGGAAGAGATAGGAAGCCCAGGAAGATACTTGATAGATATTCAACTCTGTAGAAAAGAGGAAGTAGCATGCTGAAGTACTAAGCCGGTTATTTTGAGTTGCTGAACGGAAACGGGATACGGCACAGAAAGGATGCAGATAGGATGCATTTTGTTGCATAGCAACCCGGGGAATAGAAGCTCCTGCATATAACTGAAGACCATCTGCTAGTATGAGAGGGAGAGAAAAAACACGTGTTTAAAAGGGAAAAGAAAAAAAAAAATAGTGCAATACCAAAGAAGGAAGTTTAGTTACACTATATGTGTCCTGGCTAAATCACTCCTGGCAAAAGTCTAAGGGAGAGAGGAACTTCAGTGTACGATATAGAGCTTCCTTCTGCAGGAGCTTTATTTGTGTTGAGTAGGTTCTGATGGAGCCAAGTTAAGCAGTGGGGTGAAAGAGGCAAACTGCCAGCAAAGATCCTGCCAGTTGGGTCCTTTACGTTAAAAGCAGCCTGGGACACCTTTCATTTCCTCAGCAATATTTGCAGTAAAACCAGATCAGCTGTTAGCATACCAGTGTGCCTCCACACTGCTGTGCTATTCCATCAAGTACCACCTAGACAGCATCTTGCTTGGGAGTTATTCCAGTCCTTGGCACACCACGGGTACACTTTTCCTCATACAACTAAAAGGGATTTTTTTTTTTTTTTGTGATGAATTAAAAGAACTCTAGGCCAATTTCACTAGTTTCCCGAGGAAAAAATTGGAATCAAAACTGCCTCCAGTGCGTTGAATTCGTGACAGTTCTATAGCCAAAAAGAAATAGTGAGAAAAGGAAAGAGAAAGAGGAAAGCATGCTGGAAAGAAGTATTTCTCTGGCAATTTGCCAAGCATCAGTCGTCTATTCACAAATACCTTCCTGACCTGCCAAGAAAGAGACTTTCGCAGCGCTTTGTCTTCTTGCACTCCTGACCGAAGTGGGTGAAGAGCCAACAGAAGAGGTAAAACTTGCAGTTCCTCCTCCCCACCTTGGCTCGCTAATGAAAGGGCTGTGCCAGGATGAGTTAGACATTAAACTCCCTTTCAGCTATAAAAGAGGAGGCCCTGGAGATCAGCTAAGTGTGTTCCCTGGTGACTCACTAGCCCCCACTGAAGTCGAAGGGAATTCTGTCAGTAATTCTAGTAGGAACAACGCAGTAGTGAGTAGACCTCACGCAGAAGAAATAGCAAAGAACTCACTGTTGAGCAGGAGGACACTGAAATTGTTCCTTTTAACTTGAAGTGACAATTATGAACAGAGAAAACACACCGGTCCTAGGGAGCCCCTCTGCCCTCAGGGAAGCTGTCTACTGCAGTGGAAGCTACACAGTCTTCTCTGGACATGTGGGTCCAAGACAGGGCTACGTGTGGGATTTTGAGACAGTGAAGCACGCGCCGCTCTCCTTGTCTTCCACAGCCCGCTTTTCCTTTCTTTTCCTAATACTTCATAATAAAGACGTTTCAGATGAGCTCAGAGTCATTTTCAGAGCCATGCAGTGTGTAATTGCTGAGGAGCTAACCATGTTATAACTGTCGTGTCAAATTTACGACCATGTACTGCGCCGCGGTGAGTAGCTCCTAGCAGCACTGTGGTGCTCCTCTGCCTGTGCTCTTCCTCTCCAGCAACCCTGCTCGTGGGACTGGTCCTTCATGTGCCACAGACCCCAAGTCCCTGAGCTGCTGGAGACGTCTCGTTATCCAAGGAATACCGATTCCCCTGTCTTCAAAGGAAACATTCCCTTCTTGATACGAGGTGACTCTAAAGGATGAAGGCTGCGGGCCAGTGCCGAGCACAGCCATGGGAAGGAGGTAATGCACCCAAAATGCTGCCACTCTCTGAAACCTGCTGCTCCTCGCTGCGTTACAAATCAGGAGCATCACCTCTGCTTCTCAGCTCCCCCCCAGCCTGACTTTCTAAACCACAAGTGCTTCCTTACGCTTCAGCACATGCCCTGCTCAAACGCTGCTGCTAGTGCCACCAGCAGAGCTACTCCCCAAGCTTGCACAGCCTGATTATTGTATGCAGGTGGCAGCAAAAGCATCCACTTATCGATGCACATGCACACCGGTGCATATCAAAAATGCAAGACAAAACCACTAGGTAACAGCTTTTACAAGAACTTGGAATGAAAGGAAGGGTTCATTGAACTTAGTGCCAAAATTCACACTGATTTCACTTCAAAAAATATTCTGTCCTTTGCTTATGTGTTTGGAATCAGAGCAAAGTTGTAAAAGGGGTTGGTTGGTTTATTTTCAGTAAGAAAGACCTGAAAAAGTCACAGGCCTGTCTGTGTAACAGAAGAGAAATACAAGTTCCCATTACAGGTAGTTAGATACCTCTCAAGCCTCAGTTTGACTTGAACTGCTTTACTCCTCCAAGAGTTTCTCCAAAAGAAGATAGCAGAAATTTTTTACTGCCTGCAAAGAAGTGGGAATTTGCATCTCCCAGACAGGCCAGATCACAGCTGCACTAGGGCCCTGCTCGCTGCTCCCCAGGCACCAAGCTCCCAGCAAAGGCACAGGACAAGTTTCTACAGTATTAGCAAACCTGAGCTGCTATTTCAATGAGAGGGGGAAAAAAAAACGGCTTCTCCTGCGCTCAGTCTTTCATGTATTTTATTCTTGCTTTGCACCACTGAGGCTTCGTATTTATCTGGGAAAATCTTTGGTAGAGTTCAGTAATGTTGCTGTGTAGCTGCCCTTTGGTGGTAAAATACTTCCTAAACACTCCTCCTGCCTTATGCTCATTGGGTCACACCAGCATATTTCTTTTTCTGTAGGACACCCTCAGACAGCAGACTGACAGCAGACCCCCAGTGTGCCAGAATATGAACAACCCTCTTCTTTGCTAGCAGCATATACAAGCCTCTAATGGCCTTTGGAAAAGACCTGAAGATCTTTCTTAGCAAACAGTAACCCACACGCAGCTGGCGTGGCTTGTCAGTCTGTCCTGAAGCTGTGGTACTTGTACTACACGTTGGAAACCCCTCTTTTTTGAGGGCTCTACAAAAGTAATTAAATTTTTACATAAATAAAGACTGAAATGCAAACAAAACTCTTGCTGAAGTCACACCAAAACTAGAGCACAGAACTGTTACCATGGTATGATGTTTCAGTTGATTTTGAATTTATTTTAAGCATAGGCTCATTGAGCTTAGGACATCTTGTGACTTTTAAAAGTTTAGCACAGGTGTAGGTATTTACTGTATCAGTCATTAAGAAGAAGCTGATAAAAGTAACCTTGGCCATTAGAAATTCTATTCCAGGATCTCTACAGAAGCCCTGGGCAAGGGGATGCCCTAAGGCCAGACTTGCTTGCCAGGGAGATATTATATAAACTGGCCCCAGGATGCCTCACATCTACATGCATTTTTAAATAGAAGAACAGGTACTTTTAATTAAAGAAAAGCTATGTTTTTAGTGAGGTTGAGTGAACAAAAATTTCTAACTCAACTGATGTGGAATCTTTCAGTAGTTATGAAAAGAACTGTGTTAAAATGACAGATGTAACCTCCCCTGGGAGACTGTGCATACACACATTTTCAAACAAGAGCTGTCTGAGTATAAATAAGGTTGAGTTCAGTGCCTTTTCTCTTACCTACAGTGTGTCTATCAAAGCAAATCAAGGAAACGTGCATGGTTAACCTGTTTCTGCACTGAAAACATGCAAACTTTGCCTGTTTCGGAAATGCAAACCACTTTGAAAAAAACGTGCAAGCCCTTTGAGAGGCCAGCACTGATGGCATGACACAGCTTCTGCTGAGGGCTCCGCGAAGCCGCACACAGCATCAAGACTTTGCTAGGACTGTGCTTCCTAAGTCCCAATTACTAATTCCTAATGATGCCTGAAACTGATGTAAACAGACAGAAGTCTTTTTTTTTTTTTTTCTTAAGGACTGTCCCCTTTGTTTTGCCCTTAACATATGAATCACTATTTCACACAAGTGAGACACATCTCCTAATCCACTGAATCATTTACCTACAACTGCCTCCCACCTCTGCATGTCCACAGAATATATCACAGAATATTCCATATGTTGAAAGAATATAACTACAAAATTATTCTTGAGTTTCATTTAATAAGCAAATGCATTAAACATTATCTGCTCACCAAAGAGCAGTTGCATGGAAAAATCTTTAAAAAATCAGTAGCATTTGCAGAGGAAATGGGGCCTACTGGAAGATTGATGTTCTACAGATTATATTACTTTTCCGTATGTGTAGAATAAATAGGAAAAAATGTAATCAGCAATAGGATCGTTTGAAATATTTTCCTACTGATATAAATCCATCTTCTTAACTACATGTAACAAGGTATTTGAATTTCCAGTTGTCTTGTTAAGCATTGTCCGTACAGAATGCCTGGGAAGAGTTATGTCACTTACTCCATCAGGAAGCATTGAGTCACGTCACAAAAAGAATAAAACACACAGTGCGGGTTTGGGTTGTTCCTGAATAAAAACTAAAGCTCTGCTAACAGAACTGAATTTATTGCATCATAGGATAGGAACTTTGGCATCCCACTCTGCTTCTCCAAGACACAGCCTGAGCTAATTGTCTTATACCTTCATTTGATATTTGAGCACTACATTGCATGGATGCCAGTGAAACCGTTCCAGGATTTTCTTTCTTCAGATTAGTATTTTTCCATAGTATTATGCTCTCTTCCCATGGCAGGAAAAATTATACATTATTTCTGCAACATAATTATAAGCACAGTGAGTGTGTGTGTGTGTGTGTGTTGGGGGGGGGGAGCACTTTTAATATATGTGAATGCTAGAGGAATGCCAAAACCCACAGAAATATTCTGCCATGTTTTCCTATGTATCTTAATTCATTAAAAAAAAAAGTGTTCTAAATTATAGTGTAGTTTTTTGTCATTGCTTTCTGCTGTCCAGTATATGTGCTGTCCTGTGGTATTTCTTGCAAAAATCTAAAGTCTGACTAAATGAAGCAATCCCATTTGATTGGATGGATCCTTTAAGTGTTTCCAAAAGTTGTTTTTAGACCCAGCAAAGGAGATGACTAAGAATAAGTAGCTGTGGTACGTAGACATATATGTGTATACACTGCAATACAGGACTTAAATATACACTCATAAAGCAAATACTTTATTACTTTCTCACAATATATATTATATATACAGCAAATACAGCTGAGCATTTTGACTTAATGTTTTAATTATTGTTAGGCTTTAATTAGCTTATCTATTGATCTCATAGCACAGAATCAGCATGTTCATAAAACAATCTCTTTACGCATTTCCATGGTTGGAAGAGGAAGACTAGAATGAAGCAAGGATTAAGTGAACTTAATAATAAACAAAAAGGGAAATCCAAGTTAAAATTTTACATATTTTTCAAAGATTTTTCTCAATGAGTTAAAAAGGCAGTAGACAGGCCCTAAGCCTCTTTAGAGGCTGCTTTGTATATCTAGAAGTTATTGCATATTTACAGATTATATCTGGCCTAGATAAGAACTACTAATTTTTTTCTATTAGCTTGGAGAGATAAATAAAATTTCAAGACAACTTGTCTGATATCTAAAGCAAATTCAGTTCATTTGCCCAATCTACTGCCTTTAAAATAACAGGTGGTATAGAGTTCATAGTCTACAATCAATTCTTTTGTATAAAGATACTTGCCTTTTTGTGTGTGTGTTGAAAATAAGGAGTTTGTGTGAATAGTTCTCTTCGGGATTGTCCAGCTTCCTTCCACCTTCTCCTTAATGGCCCTTCTTGCAGCAGGACATCCTGCATTTTAGGAATTTCAGTTTGTTATCTCAGTAGCTTTAAAAGCATTGTCTGAGTCAGGAGTTTTCTTTTTTGTCTTAAGTGCTGGTATGCAGCTGGCATTTAACCTCAAGCACATGTGCACGCTCTCAGAGCTGTCTTTCAAGCTGACTTGGACGTACGGCACATACAAGAGCACTGCACTATGACAAGAGTGTCTAGGATGCTCTGTCCTCACCCCTTTAGCTAGCAATACCAAACGGCTTAATGTAGCTCCTCATATCACTCAAAATTGTTTTAGATATTCTGTATGTGTTGATATGCCCATATATACACACACTCCAAAATTACGTTTCCAATTTCCCTCTCCTCCAGTAACCTGTGACCAGTTATTTTTGACAGCTAATCAACAATAGTACTACTATTATACTAAGGCTTGATTACTTGTAAAATCGTCATTACCAAAGAGGTCGAAGTTCTCCAAATCTATGACAGCTCAGGCCCCACACCAGGGTTAGCCAAGGCATTACTACCACTGTCATTTTGGTTCAAAGGGTGCGTTATAGAGTGCCTGCCAGGAGATTAGTCAGCTTTCAGCTAAGTCAACGTTCCTTCTCCGCAGTAAATTGCTGTGGATACCGAGGAGTTTCCCAGTCTGAAATAAACTTTGACAAATGTGCAGAGTGGGCCAATTATTAACGCAGTCATAAAACCAGACTTGGACCAAAATGGAGTTGGAACTGGGGATAAAAAGGGACATAAGAAACCCCTTCCCTGACAGCACCACTTTCTGGTTTCGTTTTTTGGTTTGTAAATACTCTGTCATGAGATCACTCATCTTCCAAGCTTTATAAGGCTTTCTGCTTGCTCAGTGAGACAGCATCAGCTCCTCTGCCAGGAATAGGTCACTGGATCAGGAGCCACACTCGAGTTTTATTTTAGGCTCAGCCATAGGATTACCGTACTATCTTGAGCAAATCATTGAAGCACTTCACACCTTATTACAACATTATGGGACATGACCTAGAAACCACAGTAATTTGGGGAATCAGTGTAACAGCTACTTGATATTATACTTGACTGCATACAAATATTAGCCAAGCAAAGTTTCTAGTTTTCTATCTAACTTAATTCAGATATGAAAAACATTTATCATGACTTAGAATAAATAGCAATTGCTAAAAACACATAGATTTACAATCCAGAAACTACATTTATTTAGAATTTTGGGGGATTTGTCATGATCCTAACTTTAAGCTTGATTAATATATCTACATGCTTTGTCATGATAATATACTGCTTTTTAAAGTTGAAAGTGTTTTTCTGCTCAATAAAAACTATTTTACCTATTATAGCTATCCAGAGCAGTAAGCAGCCATGCAAGAGCAATGTGACTTTTATAGGTACTGTGAAAGTTGCAGATATTTGCTTTTAGAAAAAAAATTAACAATCGTTTTAAAATAATTTATATAGTAAATTATAGGGATGTGGAAAATAATGAAAGCTGGGCTTCAGCACAAGAGGGGAAGTCCTAAGAGGGGAAGTTTGAAACATGCCTGTTCTTCACAGAAATAATGAAAGCTGGGCTTCAGCACAAATACTACATGCTAAGAGGGGAAGTTTGAAACACGCCTGTTCTTCACAAACTGATATACTGATCCCTAAACCCTGTGGTTTGCCTCTTGAAAGCAGTGCTTAGCTCTCCTGAAAATTAGACACTATCTAGGGTACTAGGTGTGTCACAAGGCATTGATTGCTAATCATTGCAATGAGGCAATACATTAAAGGTGGATCCATACCCTTTTCTGAAGTTAGCATGCTGCTTTATCACAAGCCCTCTATAGTGACAAGCATCACATTAATACAGGCTGCTCTTCTACTACTTGCATTTTTGGTAGTGGTCTTCATATATATTGTATTTATTTCTGCTGCTTACAAATTGCCTTGAGGGGCTTGGGACAGGCTAAACTGTATTTCTACCTTTTAGACATGCTATCTCTATTTCCCCATGCTCTTCCTGTTAATTTTGCTGCAGCCTTGCACAGGCACATCTTATCGTGCTGGTCATCCCTACAGCAAGGCTCTCCACACCCTCCTCCTCATCACCAGACACGTGTCACATCTCCGAGCAGAGCTGCTGAGACCCGGGACTGTCAGCATTGTTCTCTGCTATATTGTGATACTGCTTCTTTGTAGTCTTATTTCAGAGACTTTTGTATTTCCATAACCCCAAAATAACACTCATTACTTTCTGTATAACCTCCCTTCCATGTAGCATGCCAACAAGTAAGAGGGTAATAGAAGTTAGAACAGATCGTGTTTTTGTAATATAAGACTACCTGTTCTTCCCCAGGAAGGCTCTTGGGCTTAAGAGCCCTGCACACAGAAATATGTGCTTTGAGACAGCAGAAGCAAATACTAATTCCTGTGTTAATATATAATGACAATATATATATATATTCAGGATTACTGACACTCTTCTTCAGGGAATCTGGATGCCATTCCTCTCCACTGCCCTGACTGCTGTGCTGCAAACATTTTGTAATCACTCACAGAAAACCAAACTCTATAAGGCTGAATACTGATGATACATTATCAACCTTTTTTTTTTTTTTAAAACCAAAATATCAGAATTATATCAACTAAAACAGTCTTTGTTAGGAGCAATGCTTTGGAGCTGAATCAAGCAATAGTACACGAGGACCAGAGTGACCAACGCAAACAACAGAAGGGCATCAGCATAGCTTGGCCACTGGCAGATTCCAGACAAAACACTAGTTTACAAACAGTCAGATAAGATTTTTCCATCATGATGCCTCCTCCACATAGCATTGAAGAACAGGCAGTTCTCTTCACTTTACACTGCAGTTTTCCCTCAAGGATCTAGCTAAAATGGCATTTACTTAACTTTGAATGTAAGCTACAGGCTAAGGAGACTCCATTTCTTCACTTGTAATGTCTCATTTTTATCTTATTACTGTAATCAAGTACCATAAGACCAAACTAGTTAAAGGAAACTTAAGCACATCTTTCTCAGACCCATATGCATCTTGTGCTAATCACTCACCCAAAAGTCTAACTTTCTACTGACCTTGGCAGCTTTTACTGCAGCTGGCCTACTGGTGGCTTTATGTTCTACACTGCCAGCAAATGACAGGGTTTTCTGCTCCATGTGGGTTTTTATGCATTTGCCAAAATAACTAAAAGCCCTCAGACAAATGAGACTAGAGGTAAAACCATGTTTTCCAGGACAGCTCCAGGTATCTAGCTGTCTCTGAAAACGGTAAGACTCCAAATCATTCTGCACGCATCCAGGAAGTCCTCTGGGGAACCAGATTCTCTGGATGGTTCTGGAAACCTTAGTCATATTTACCAGCCCATAGTCAATACCTATTCTTGTAAGGAAACAAAGTTGATAAATCAGTCAGGCTGGGAGGATCTCAGGAGGTCTCTAGTCCAGCCTCCTGCTTAAAGCAGGCTCTGAACTGAAGCCAGACCAGGTTGCTCAGGGCTTTTGTCTTCTGGAACTTGAAGACTTCCAAGACTGGAGGTTGCACAGGCTCGCCATAAACCTGACCCATTGCTTCATTACCCTCATAGCTAATTAGCCCCTCACCTCACCACACCCAGTCTGAACTTCTCCAGCTCCACTTCATGCCCATCGCCTCTTGGTTTCCTGCCGTGCACCTCAGCAAGAGCCTGGCTCTACCTGCTCACTGACCTGCCCGTGGAGGCTGCCACACTGAGAAGCTGGAACACCAGAGCGTGAGGATAGCCATGCATCAGGATGGCAGCTGTAGGTATGCATTCCTTTTTACTTCTTTTTCATCAAAACTGAGTTATAGTGGGGGTTTTAAGCACTTCAGAACTAATGAAGCAGGCTAAAAATGAATTGAAATGCCTTGGGTGAATATTGCTTGAAGCTTAAAGGACAGTGGCTCAAGTCTCTGCTATCCTGAGGTTTATGCGGACTTCTTGTCAAGCAAGTGAGGACACACTGCCTGGTGAACGCTACCACTTGCATTTGATTGCATTTTACATCCCCCAGTTGTAAATGGCCCTACAAGGTGATGGTCAATAGCAATTCAGGCCCAGTACTGCTATTGCTTTAGAAGCATCTTTAGTTCACTGCACTTACTCTGCTTGATGGCATCCAGGCCGAACGCACTCGAAATATGTACAAATTTAATCAAACTGTTGATTGACAGCTTTAAAAGAAATAATGGCTTTGTCTTTGTGGCTCAGTCATAAAAACATTATTCAGTCACAAATATTCTAAAGGTCCCATAAAAAAAACAACCTTCTAACATAAATCAAAGAGGGCAAACCTTGCAAAGCAATATCACTGATGTCTATTATCCAGATATGATTGATTAGCTGCATACCCCAACCTCATCTAAGTGCCAATCTATGAAGTACAATACAAGCACACTTGTTTCTAAAAATAGCAAGAAAATAACTTGGCCAGAAAAAAATTGACAACTTTGTCCTAATAATACCTAACATCTGAATCAGGAAGTTCTCAAAAATAATACAGTAAAGAGGAACTCATTTGTAATATGTATGGCTACTAGCAGGCATAAAAAGCAGCAGCAAGGCAAGCACATTGCACTTCAGAATTTGGTTAATATGTGTGAGCAAAATAATCACAGTTTTGTTATAGACTTCATATAGACTTCAAGTGGTTTCTGCCGTATCAGGCAACCAAGATCAGAATTCTTAACATTTTACCTGTTTTTAAAAGGTGACTTTACAACTAGCTCTTTTTTTTTCCTCCCAGATTTAATAGTATCGTAACTTGTTTATATTGGGAAGGAATGATTATCCATATATTTAATAATAATTTCAAGTGAAAAGTGTTTCAACTCTGCTTTATATTAAGTTATACATGTTCTCTCCATTCATAAAGTCTATATTTTATCTCAGCTATATCAAACTCAGCTATAATTCTTAGGGACGAGCAAGTCAAAGCATGCAGTAGACTTTGCTAAAAGAAAAGAGGCTTCTGCATCAAGGTTTATACTCCTAAAAATTAGAAGTGTCCTAAGCTTCAATATGTAACAACATATCTCCTTCAGTTGCTGTGTACGACTTGATGTAACTGCATGGCAAATTCAGTTTCTCAGCACCTTCTAAAATGTACTTAAGTGTTATTCAACTTTTCGAAGTCTCACGTGAGATTTGCTGACAAATTTTTCTTAAATCCATTGGAAAAAATACTCTTTTAAAAAAAAAAAAAGTATTTATGGTTAACCTTAAGGTGTGTTTATGGTGAACCTTACTTCAGTGTGATAACCTGCTTTTTCCTCCCCATATATAAAATACATTTAACTTTTTAAAGTGATTAAAATAATGAACTGTCAAGGTGCAAGGAGGAGAGAAAACACAGGAATAAAATATACTAATTTCAAAAAGAATTTTTTTCTTCTGTAGGTCTTCCTCCAGGAAATTTTAATTCTTAAACATAGGTTAGTTTCAATCAAATTTGAAAGAGCACTGACAATGTGAAAGACTACAAAGTTCCCTTCAATCACTATCAAAGTAGAGAAGAAAACACGCACTAGTGGTCCACAAGATAAAAGCACGAGTTGGCTATGAGAAATTTTCATTCCTGTCATGGTTCCACAGGTAGCACTTTTTCCTGCTCTCTCTTTCAGTTACTGTCTCACCTACCTTCTCTCCGGGTCGGTGCTGGCGGAGGGGAGGAAAGCCCCGTCTCCATTCTGCTGAGCGGTGGATCCGACCCTTCGCACGTGGTGGCCTTGTCCCAGACCCCAGTGAAAGATGTAATGACCTTGGTCACATACAAAAATGATACTCACGTTTTTAAGGTGATATTGGTTACACTTGAAGATACCGCAAGGGAATTAAGTGCACATTTTTGTCTTGTTACCTTGACACAAGAAATCTAACCTCCACATTTACTAATCTGCAGCCACGTGTTGAATTATTAGATTCACAAATTAGATTATTATTAGATTTACAAAACAGCTGTCAAGTATCTCCTGCCTAATGAAGTTTGGCCAGGATTGTTCCTACTTCCTGTGTACTTTTATTTATTTATTTATTTTTAAGAGATGGAGAGAGTTAATCAGCCTTTCAGAGAGTCTGAAACTCTTCTGAAATGGTAAAATCTGCCAGGGTGCTTTAGTATAAAACTAATAGAACTATATCAGAGACCTCAACACATGGGCCCCAATTCAGGAAAAAAAAAAAGTCCATGCAAATGACATTTTTGCCATGCAACAGAATTTAAATAAACTAATGGGATTTACATTTGTGCTTAAAATTGTGCTCAAGTGATTTACTGAATAAAGTCACAATGATACAATATTACCAATACACACTTAAAAACAGCTTATAAGTTGCTATTTTATCTTTAACATGATTTTTATCTTAATGTCTTCTACAATATGTTAAAAATGTAGAGTACTTTGCCAGCCTTTGTATATGTAAATGTCCTTGAAAGCTGTATTAAAATAGCTTTGTTAAGCATTCCTAATATAGTGTAATACTGGTAATATCTAACGATAGGTGATGGCCTGAATCATAAATGCTTTTCTAAACTCATATTTTAGAATTGGTTTTTGCACTGGATGTTCTGGTCTGATCAGACACTCCTGCACTGAGGCAATCAACTGAAACTGGCAATTGCCATGGAAATTGCTGTACAGGAAATTGGCTTTTTTCTGCCCCACTCTTCTTTCATTATGTCTTTGTGAACTCTATAAAAAACAGATTAAAGGGAAAATTTGCAACTAGGAAAGACTAACATGAAAATATTTTATAAATTAACTGGAAGTATTTTTTTCAAATCTGAATGAGATTTTTATAGTTAAGAATAATGATATTGAATTAATCTTTTCAATTAATCTTTTCAATTTTATATTTCAAAATATGGCTAATACATACACCATGAGTCTGACTGACTAAATACATCTTTTCCAATGGATACAACCTGTCAGCCTCGGTTGGGACATTCCACTTGTTCTGCTAGTGACTTTTGTATACAAGAAGGGTATTCTTGGTATTTTATTTATTTACTTTAAATCCCAAACAGTTTGTGAGTATTAGTTACTTTCAAACAATGAAGCTGTGTATCCCAAGTGAATTCTGAGACAATTTCCTGAAATATTCAGCGTGTGCCACATACATTACTGGAAAATAATACTAACATGCTAACAACACCTCAAAGAGGCTTTTTATTTTTTTTAAAATGTTTTTGCTCATTTGTCTCCAATCTTGGGAGTTTGTTTTGATTCTCATTTTCTATACCACTGTTCAACCTGCAAAGGGTGGCAAGGGCATCTGCTGTGAGATGCAGTTTTAAGTGCACTACTTATTCTAAGCCTAAAATATATTTTATTTTCAATCGCCCAGTTAAACCCATTCTCCCCCACTTTCTGTGTTAGAAGAGATGCTCAGTGCACTTACTTTGCACGCTGACAGGTTTTTGGCTGCTTGTAAATCCTGAAAATATTGATCAGTTAAAAATATTCGGATGCTTGCATCCCCTGATTCTGCTTACCACAGCCGTTCTTCCTGGTCAGCTAGGAGGGCACCAGCAATTTTGCTATAATGATAAATGACCCCCATAGACAGGTCACTCTTTTTTACCTAAAGCCACAATTTGCTCCTTCCTTTAGGTCACAACCTGATTTTTCAGGGTGACAGATTTATTACTTTCTTTGTGTGCTAAAAAACAAATCACCAACAATTGCTCAAAATGCAGCCCTGTCACAATAACTTTGAGCACTTCCCAGCCAGAATGATGCAGCACAAGAGTTTTTTTCCTGTTTTTAAAGCAGCACAATCATTTGCACACTCACCACAGCTGTCGTGAAGAGGATGTGCAAAGCACATCCAGGCTACTCCCCAAATAATAAAACATTCAAAACCTTACTAAAAAGCACCATTAATTCTTTATTGATAAGGGATGTCGCTTTTGAATAAAGGTCGTGACAGAGCTATCTGACCGTGTTGCTGAAGATCAGACTTTTGGGTGGAAGCAGCAATCTAACATTTACCAAAATAAAGAGAAGCTTTCCAGGCACCTTTAGCATCTCCCTGCATGTGAACCAGTGGAGCACCTCAGGATCCCTCTCAACTAAAAGCTGTTATTTTTAGCTTCCTCAAATCTTTCTGTGGAGACCTTTCTCAGGTGGCTTTGGGCAATACAATGATCACAGGATATTGGTCAACACGACATCACAGAAGATAGTATTTATTTTGTATTTGAGTAAAGTCCATGTCCTAAAACCTTGAAATCTACAGTCCACCTGTCAGAAAACCAATGTTCTGCAGTCAGAAAACCAATATAACTGAACGGGGGGATCTAAAACAGAATAACTATGTAAGACCTCGTGCATGGTCCTCACCAAGGGGTATTGCTTTTGTTTTCCATGATCATGGTTGGAAGACAAGTGCTAGAACTAGTAACTCGAGAAATGACATCCTGAGTAGTGCTGCCCTGGGGAAGCCTGGCTGCACCTCCCAGAGCCCATCAAGGCAACCAGTCAATAGGCAAGATAGACACTGGTGCAGTGTTGACCAGGTAAACGCGATCTCTGCATCAGCAAGGTTGTCACCACTCTAACACTTAATTTCTCATCCTTGCCCTCAAAAAAAAACAAGCCACCTAACAAGGGTGTTTTGGGAGGTAGCATATTTTATAGGAATATTGGAATGACCAGGAAGCAATCTACTCTAGCAGTTTAATATCATGGATAGCCAAGACCAAATATCCTGAGCAGAGCAGCGGTGACAAAGTTTATCACATAATAATGTACTCCTCACAGAACCACTATTCTCCTACTATGATGTTTGTAATACTATGCCATTAAACACACTCAGTGTAAACATATTCTTCTGATTAACACATAATTTAGCAGAACAGATTTGATAACCTATGTGCTCAACTGCGGAGTACATAAAATATAAGATACAAACACCAGCTAACAAATGAAGCTAAACTATCTCACATAGAGACTAGCAAATCCTTTGGAATGAGTCGCCAAAACAAGATCACTGGAGTGAATAGTGTAGCCAAAACTTATGTAAAGAGTGACTGTGCAGGAGTGAGAAGGGGAAAGTGAGCGCTGAAAAGTTCAGAGATAAAGCAATTAACTGAGGTTGCAAAAAGTTTCTTGGGGTAAAAGGCTCCCTTCTGTGTGTCAGCTCAAGTGCCATTTAGTGTAAATATTGCACTGAAGCAAGCCCTGATTTCAGTGCAATCCCTTACATTATACTTCAGGTTTTGGGGACAGATAGAGAACCTCTGCTTCCGCACAGCTTTTTCACTGTCCGTCCTTGACGTGTGCACATAGGAATCCCCAAGCACCTCACTACACCTGGCTTCCATGCTCTGTCATTTTGGGCTACTTCTAATTTAAGATACTCTTCTTCTGCAAACACATCCCTTCCATGATCCTTCCCCTAGCATTCCACAGCAGCTTGCCCTGCTCCGGAGCTCTACCTCGCACACAGCACACGATCAATACGAGCACCACCGAGCTGCTTTGCAGGAATTTAAATTGCCCTCCCGGCTGCAGCCTTGTTCATCCATACATTTGCCTTAGGCTGGCAACGTTCCCTTTCAGGAGGGCTACCCAGTGAACACCAGTTGTTTCCATTTCTGCCTGATGGTTCTACTAATGAGTTTGTCTCCTCCAAGATGTCTTTGATTAAAAAATAAAAATAAAATAAAATCTAAGTCCTAAGTCCACCAAATCTCATATGAGATTTGATACATAAAAGCAGCACAGGCTTGATACAAATGCTCATAAATACATCTTTCCATGCACACACACCATGCTCTGCACATGAGAATAGGAGGGATAAGTAGCCTAAGAAAGGCTGCTTATCTTTACTGATATGTAATGAAGACTATTTTCCCTAAGATGCTTTCCGTATTGTTGAAAGAAATTACTACTTTTTCAAACCTATCCCCTGAAAGAAAAGAAAATAAAGTTGGTGATCATTAGCCAGCTTTATTCTATTTACTGAGATAAGGTTTATAGCTCTGATACGAGACAAAATTCTCTCAGGACAGCTCATGCTAACCTTTTAGCACAGAGAGTATCGAGATACCAGAAGATGCTGTTCCATCGTGACTGCTGCATTAATCTAGGATAGAAAGCACAACTTGGAGAGAAAAAAGTAACAACAAAATCGGGCTCTCTTGAGTCGCCTTCTTGTCCTCAGGTCCCAGAACACGGTCAACCCTTTTGCATCCATAACAAGGCAAGGATTTATATCCACTGCTTCGGTTTAAATCCTCTTGACCATATTGTGCAGGACACACTTTGTAAGGGAATTTTCCTTTTTTCTGAAAACTCACAAGAAATTGGCAGAGATTTTAAGCTTCAGATTCACCTTTCCTGCCTGGCTAGCACACAAGTACTTAAGCAGGGATGTTTAAACTAGTAAATTCATTTGTTTCAATACCCAGAACTGCAGGAAGCTGCTGCCCAGAGCTGCAAACGAGCATCTCGAAAGCTCATCTGCCAGGCCCTCTCGTGATTACGAGCCGGAATGTGCCCATTAGTCTCAGAGCAAAATAAAAATCACACTGCTGTACCAATGCACTGCAAAATGCTAGATTTCCTTGCATGGGTGCCAGCCAGCACAGCTGCTAGAACAAAAGTTAATGTTGAGAATCAAATCACCATGCTGGGAGCCCCTCCTGAACACGGTTCTTCAGCGAGTTGAAGGGATAGAAGGAGAGAAGAAAGAAGAGCCCCAGAAGCCTGACCTCCTCTGAGGTAAACACAAACCTGCTAATGCAGATGAAGGAAATCAAAGCAGCTTCGTGTATGGACACACTATGTGTGTGGACTGATTTTTCCCCTTTTAATCTCCTTCTGTAGAGTTTCTGGAATAAACTTAAATTAGTGAAACAGAGATAGCCCTTAGGAAATGCCTGTATCTGTATTTATAAATATCTATTCTTAGGTTTTTACCAGTTTAACTAGCTTCAGTGCAAGCCTTGGGAATCCCTGGCATCAGAGGAGAGAGAAACCTTGAGGCAGGTACAATTCTGCTGGTCCACAGCTCCATGTCTGCTTGATCCCAATAAGTTTCACCAAACCTTCTTCCCATGCTGCCCTCCACAGTGGCCCTCGTTGAGCCCACTCCCTAGTTAGGGTTGCGTTGTGTTGGGTTGCCTCTTCCTTTAGAGATTCGCAGCAGGCAACGAGGCCCTCTGTTCCAAGAAGTCTTGGTAGCCCTGCTGACCCTCGCTGACTTAGCTTAGATGTCACTAAAATGTTGGCAATCCAGCTCATTGCCTCCCTTCCTACTACAAAGCTTTGAGTGATTTAATTTGTTGTTTACCAAGATGTCAACAACCCTCAGATCAAGACCCCAGAATATCAAAATCCAAGATATATAGAAAAGTACTACTCAATTGACAACTCTTGAGATCAAGGATGATAAAGATTTGTTTCCACTAAAGTAGGCCAGTGACAAGGTCCTGTTCCTCCTGGTTTAACTACATCGGAATAAGGACACAGGAACCACACACGTCTAGAGGAAACACTCAAACACCAGGTTTGCTGGGTTTAGAGTAAGATGGGTAATTCTGCCCTTCTGTGACAGCTCCGCAGAAGTCTCTCAGGTGACCCTAAGGGATTTTTGTTGAGATTCTCCATTTTGATTATGTGCACATTGCTACCTAATGCTTAATTCACAGCAAACAGAGCTGTAAAAATGCTGCAGAATAGTCCAGCTGTAGAGAATGAACCACAGATATCTGCACCTACAAATATGATCTGCTACTTCTGGCTAAAGCATATATTTCTGGGACTGTCACTTATCAGGACCTGGCAGGGCACGGACACACACACAGACACACACTACTCAATTGCACAAGATGCCTACATGCCTCCTATACAGTGGTGAAATCCTAGCAGAAAGAGATATGGTAACCCAAGGAAAACAGTAGCATAATTAAATGCCTAGGTCCATAAGGAGAGGCAGCTGCATCACTGAATACAAAAGATTTTGGCAGGACATTACAGAGATCTCCACATTTTTCACCTTTGCAAGCTCTAAAGACCCCAGTCAAAAATACAGACATCGATGATCTGAGAGAAACAGAGTCTTTCCCATGAAGGAACAAACCACATCGGATCTTGGACCATCGCACATTTGCTGCTGGCTGTGTGCATATGGGACTACTACCATGAATCAGCAGTCACATCACTATTTATTCTGAGACAACATAACCATGCATAAGAAATGAGAGTTTTGCCTCTTCCTAAATGGCCTAAAATTCAAATTCTGTGAGCAGCACTTCAGTTTCTGAAATTAGCCCAGTTAAGTCAAGCCAAACCCACTGCTCTCTGATTTAGACTTTTAGAGGAAAAGCTATTTCCGTGTGTAAGTACTACTCCTCTGGCACTGCCTCCTTCCCCTTGGACCCTGCTAGCTGTGACCCTGTGACCCTATGCCCCCACTTCCCAGGCACCAGCAGGAAGCAATATTTACCCCATTTGGGGTAGCTCTTCTTGCTACGGTGGCATGGGTGGATATAGATTACACAGCAAGCCTCATTGGAACAACCAGAGAAGACACAAGTTACTTAATGAATAGAAGAAATTAAGATACCACTTGTCCATACCTTAAATGGCACTAGCTGCTCAAAGTGTAATAATATAATGCTAGGTTTTATTCTTGGGTCTTGGAAATCCTTGTAATCCCCATGTCAGCTGAGGAAGCACTGAAAGCCTTCACACTGACCCTTTCTAGTTTTTACCTCCATAAATCCACAGTTCTCATCTCTTGGCAAAAATCCATTTAAGTGGGGCTCACAAGTTAATGGTTAAACTTGTTGTTTGTAGTACCATTAATATAGGTCAGGCAGCACAATAGTTACAACTGCTGAGAGGGAAGGTACATAAAGACACAGTAAGCAGTTCAGGACCTTATTACAACACGTCTATCAAATGCAGGGGTACAAACAATGTGTCTGATTCATCAAAAAGATAACTTCTGCTGACAGTACACACTGTTCCCTGGAGCCTCTTACGCATGGCTCAAAAATTAAAATTGGAAATGTTCACTCCACAGACACATTCTTGCAAGCGGGGGTATCTTTCAGCACAGTGAGCATTTCTATGCAAAATACCAGGTACAGGAGAAGGATTAATTCAGCTTTCATTTGCATCACTGAAAGAGCTCAGCATCAGCCATGACTTTACTCTGCATTTTCTCTCATGTAACCAAAGAAAAAATTTGTCCCACTGGGCCCAAGAACACATATTTTTCACTGTGGGATGCACATGCATAATGCCTATGAGAGGGATTACCTTATGCTTTATTCAGGAATATTCATAAAAACAGACCTCTATGCCTCAACGTTAGTATTTCAGGAATACTGACAGCAAGTGCTTTTTGAAAACTAATGGCACCTTAAAGCTCCACGACAAGGGCTACACATGCTCAGTGCCAGTCATTCACTGTCTGCCAGCTCAAATACACATCAGTCCGGAGTTGGCTCCCGAGCTCCCTGGCTGTGGTTCCCAAACTAGAGCAAATTCCCAGGTACTCCACTGCCACGAAAGCAGAAAGAATAGTCAGGCCTCAAGGCTGAGAACCTGCCATCCGCGTGCACCAAGGCAGCCTCCTCCTAGGAACGACGCGTATCGCGACAGCGCGTAGAAACCTCGGTCGAGTCTGCAGCGGGAGACACATCTTTTTCCCCACTCTACACCGAACATGATAGAGTGGGCATTTCTGACCAAGCGTTTTGAAAGAATATCTAGCGTCATGTTTCAAATAGTTTCTGCTTGCACCAAAACAGCTATAAAATGCCTTTGCTTCAGCCTCTTAAAGTTAAGAACTTCACTCATGCCTAAGATCTAGCAGGTCTGATTCCAAGATCACTAGTCGGAGCATTGTGAATGCGGGAAGGAGGGATGAATTTGCATTGAGCAGAATATTTTACTCCTTCAGCCTCTTAAAGTTAAGAACTTCAACTCATGCCTAAGATGTAGCAGGTCTGATTCCAAGATCACCAATCGGAGCATTGTGAGTGTGGGAAGGAGGGATGAATTTGCATTAAACAGAATATTTTACTATACAAAACAAAATACAAAACTGTCATTAGGAGGAAAAAAAGAAAAGCAGTCATAACAAAGTAAAGTTATAATATGCATTAGATTTTCTTTTAAATAGATGTACATCCTTTTTTTAAAAAACAGTGGCAATCCAAACCGCTTTCATCTGTTTATCATATCATCATAATGCTTCGAATCTTCCTATGATGCACTTTCCTCATTCAGAAGAGTGGTGCTCTTCAGTACAAATGTACGGAAAACCCCACTGCTGCATAGCTCCTCTCAGGAACAGGGATGAACCCTTTTTATAAAGGCTCTGGTTATATTAATACTAACAGCATTGACTCACACAATACTCTTTTTCTCTTGAGCGACACTGAAGATTTGATATGATTCATTTGACAACTACAAGGAAGAAAAGAAAGAACAACGTCAGATAAACTATTGTGAAAAATGGCAGATAGGAAACAAGAGAAGACAGCGCACACAACATGCTGTAACTGCCTGTAGAAACACAAGTGCCTCCCACCCAATAGATTATCCCAATGGATCATTTATGGCATGTGTTGACATGGTGGGAGCAAGGCTGCTTCCTTAGGAACTCAAGGGACATCTCTGCACAGTCCTTCGGGAAGCAGGAGGTGGAGCTGTGCCTTGCTGATGTTCAAACTTGCAAGGGAATGAGGAAAGGGCTTGGCCTTCTTCCCACCTATCCCCACCCCTGCAGCTCACCCGGAGACGATACCTGCTGAATTTCAGCTTATGGCCTTTTAAAACGGGAGGAAAAAAACTAAACACTTAAACATGGTACAGACTATAAGTCACCCAAACCAGTCACATTAACATATTTTTAAAATACTGTTCTAATTCCAAAGACTTGTGTTTATTTCAGCAATTTCTGCCTTTTTGTTGTTACAATTCTCCTTTTCAAGCAGAGAATTAGGATGAATAAAACTAAAGCTATACTGCTAATAAAGCACTCAGTAAGTGTTGATAAATCAATACATTTCAGCAGTGGGATATACTTCCCTCGGTTCAAACAGAATTGTAACAGTTCACTTTGTTTCTACATGAGTTGAAACACATCTGAGTTGAAAACATGAGTTGAAACACATCTGTCAGTAATGCTGCCCTAATTCAACATCACACCTTTGTATAATTGGTGCAAACTTCTGTAAAGACCAACAGGCCATAGCGAAATGATTATTATTTCTAACAAAACCTAGAACCTTACCAGTGAATCTATGTTCTCAATTACTGTACAGGTGGCTGGCCCTGGAAATACAACACCTGCTGAAGAAATGTAGACTGTGTTAGTGGTGCCTTATCTAAAAGTAAGTGCCTTTCTTAGAGTAGGAACTAAATGCATCTTTGGGTTTCATCTTTAAATTCTGTGTTTTGTTAGGGACTCTCCTGTCATGTGATGTGTTTAATAACCATTCAGAAAACTGCAGGTAGCCAACTCTTCTTTACAACACATCAGTAACCCAGTAGGACAATAGGGTCTTTGTATTTTGGAGTGACTCTAGGACTGAATCATATCAGAGATTCCCAGTTCTCTAAATAGCTTCTCAGAACAATGGTATAAAAGCTATTGAGGCTTAAGGAGAAGTACAAAGTACCACACATTGCAGCCAGCTTTCAACATTGTGGGTAATCAAGCCAAATAAGATAAAGCAAGGATCACCCAATTCCTTATCCAGCCACTTAGGTCTCTGCTTTAAGGATGGGTCTTCACATCTTCCACAAGCAGAAAGCAGCAGGCTCACAGATCCAGCATGGGAAATCCTGACAGGTTTCCCCTTGGTCTTGCATGGAAGGCTCAGCTTGCACAGAGTTTTCATTTGGATATGGTCAACTTACTCTCTAGCCAGCTCAGCTCTAAGAGGGTTAAGTAGAGTTAAAACCACAATGGTGGATGCTCTGGGATGCTCAGATTTGGGGTGGGTCAGTCAAGCTTTGAAATCATAATTATTTTTATAGCAGTCAGGGTGTAAAAAGAGGCTTCACAGATAAGCAAGGAGATATGGCACCTTCTCATAAAGGTTGTCTAGAACTCAGCCCAACAGACCCCTTCCAGATATGTTAAGTATTCACATTTGATGTTATCAGCCTCTTGACCTGCCACATATTGAGATGGCTGCCTGAACTGAAGATTTTCTCGAGCAACCTTGCACAAGAGGATCAGTATTAGCCCCAAATCCCATATGAATCCACTATAAAGCCTTAGAGCTAAAGCTTTTTCACAGAAAAAAAAAAAAAGCTTTTTTTAAAATAGAATGAGCACATGGCAGAAGAAATGCTGAGGTTTTGGCTACGTGAGTTGTTCTGCTCAGGGAATAACTCTGAAAGAAACTCTCTCAGTACAGCTGCTTCCAGGGGAGAACATGAATGGGGTCCCAGCTACCCAGGGCATCTGGCACAACCTGGGCAAATATTCAGGGCTGCAACTTTTTGACAGACCAAAACCATGGGAATCCATCTGCCATGTTGCACTTGAGCTGTACTTATCCCAGAGAGGTGCGGAAACAGTGCAAGCTCAAAGGTTAAAAGCAACCCTTATTATTCCAAACACTACAATGCAAAAGAGTTTCAGCTTTAGGCTACTAGCATTGCCTGCTGTTTTAATGCTGCATGTGCAGAATATTTACTGTACTCATTTAGAGAAAGGAAGCATTTCTGGTAGCTGTAGCAGTGTTACTGCAAGCAGCACAAAGACTGAGCAGGGGAAAGGCTGAACATCCTCAACCCCCTGCATTGCAGAAGGTGTTTGGCCTCGGTGTGAGGCCAAGAGAAGACTAAGATGTACATGGAGGAAAGCAACCAGAGGAAAGTACCCAGAAAAGCCAGTGAAAAAACAGAGAAGAGAAAAAAATCCAAAATAGGAAAGGGTCAGAAATAAGATCAGTAACAGAATGAAAAAGCAAGAGAGAAACATATCTGTGTGAAGTAACAAAGTGTGCTTTTATTCATGATGTAGACACATTTTGAGTTACAATAATTTCACTTGAATTCTGCTAGTTTCAAAAGTTCACTGGTATTACAGGAGAAGTGATACAGAAATGCTTGACCTCCTGCCAAAATCATAGAGCCTGTTGCAAAATTACAGAGCATTTTCCAGCCTCTGGAATTAAAAAATAAACTAAAAGGCTCAACTCGTATCCCTTCCCCACATTTTATACCACCACAATGTCAGTGACTTCAAAGCAGCTCTCATCAGGATAAGTCAGGAAAAGACTCTAGTTTGTTTTACTTTTTTAAAAAATAAATTATAGAGCTGGTGCTATATAATAGCTCTATATAGCTCCTCTAGTGAGATCAATAGCAGAAGTATCAAACTACCAATGAGAAGACTGAGAAAAAAGTCCATAATAACTGATGAAAGGCTGCATTTGCACCAAAAAGCACATCTCCCTGTCTCTGCAGCTCTAGTTTTGTCCAAGCTAGAATCTTTGAGTCATTCTCTCTTTCCATACCTCTTCTGTCTTTCCGTAATCTGTCTGAGTTTCGCATGAAGTAAATAACTCATGCAGTACAGTATTCTGGAGTTCCTGAGTATTTCATACAGAAATGAATCTCACTGTAAAATCTTCAAAGTTTTGTAAAATGTGAAACTTTTGCTCCTTTGATGAGACTTTAGCACATCTTCAAGATGTGGCACAGAAGGATGCCAGGAAGGAGGGAGGGGGAACTTCTTTGACAAGAGAATAGGAGGCTCCATACTGACACCCTGCACACGGCCGTGTTCAGAACTTGCCAATGTTGTTAACATGAAATGAAGATCAATATTTACTGTTCAGTCACTACCCACCAGGAACTGATGCACAGTGACAAACATGGCAGCGAGCTAAGGATAACAGACAACAGAAAACTGTAAGTGGATGGGGAAAATCCCAAGAGGGTCTATCAGACCATCATTTCAAAAGCCTTTACCTTCCAAGTGAAAAGTATGCAGAAGCTCCAACAAGTCCATATGCTTCATTATAGAAGTAGTTATTGCTCACCATGGCAGGAAAGGAGGAGAATCCCTCTAAAGACCTGGGGAGGGAAGGAGAACAGGATATGGAATGAGGAACCAAGTCCCTGCTGACTCTGCTCACAAGGGTAATCTTACTGAAGTAAGAGAAGAACAGTAAGTGACCTTTCCTGTGTGTGAAGGAATACTTTCTGCCATACAAAAGTAAGATTATTCCTCAGGATGGGGACATTAATACCCCAAAAAATGAGTTGCTAGAGAATCTGGAAATTCAAAAAAAAAAAATGTTTAGCTAGCTTGCTTCACCAACTTCATGGCAGTCCTAAACATTCAACCTTGCCCTGAACCTCTTTGTTTTCTAATTCAGAACTAGGGATTGCTATAAAAAGACCAAAGATTTAGACAGAGAAAAGAAGCAGTAGAGCAGTCATTTTTGTTGTATAAATAGTTACGTTTTACAGCCAGTGAGTCTCAGATGAGTTTGAAATCACAACTTCATTGTGGAAAAGCTGCCAGGGAGCATCAGGAACCCTCAGCTTCACCCTAAGGGAGGCAAAATGAGGATCAGGCACAGCCACAACAAGCACTGGCCAGAGATATGAGACATCACCATCAGACATCACCAACAAGGGACAGTCCTGCAGCTCCAGAGCCAGGCACGCAGAGCAGCACGATACCAGCAGCAGGTCCTGGGGAGGCTCCAGGAATCCTCATGTGCAAGCAAGGTAGCAGGGCAGGCCTAGGGGCAGGCCCGGAGAGCCAAACAAGAGCTCAGTCTCATCTCCAGCAAGGTCAGGGGAGCACTAAGGCCCCAGGCTGGATCTTAAATGGAGCCCTGGACCTTGGCAGAGGCTGTGGGTGGGCACAGCTGAGGCTGGTCAGGGCCATTAAGGCCTAATCAGTGCCCTCAGGACCCTGACAAACGCTTCTTTTTAACCATTCTTCCACTATTAAACATCTTTTATCGTGTGTATATTATAGTATTTTCCAGGGGCCATCAGCAGGTCTGCAGTGTCGATGTGCAATTTGTTGTCTGGGTCACCACAAGCATTTCAGCCTAACTAGGGACTGGGCATCAGTGACCAGAGAAGAGGAACAGTGTTATGATGAGATTAATGTGAATTTATGATTAATCAGAGTAATTAAGTATCTGTTACTGTACGTTGGTGTGGTGGAAACACCCAGAAGCCCCAGCTGGAGACCACAAACTTAATCTAGGCACTATACAAACGGAATGGCTGAACAGCAGTGATTTGCATGCACAACTGCAGATGCATTAAACATCTGAATCAAAATTGCTCCCTCATAACTCCCTTTAGAAATTCCAAGTGCTCTCACTCTCCCCAGCAATATAAGCACCCAAGCTCTTTTTTTTATTGTGGCCCAAGCATATAATAAAATTACTATAAACTGGTAAGCTGTGAACACATTGTATTAAAAAGATACAAAAATATTAATTAATATGTTATCCTAATCTATTATTCATGTAACTTCACTAGGGAGACTATGTTCTTGAAGGAATGAAGCATTTCTCAGATCTTAAACCTATTTGTTCTGTTTTTTAGAACTGCAATATTGACAATGAGTGGTGCTTAAATGACTTGGAAAACAATGAAAAATGTGTGTTTTTTCAATGCTACAGATGTTTATGAAATATATCCATTGGACAAAATAGATAAACTGTTTTGCTATGAAGCTTACACTTGTATGTAAAGTAGCTACACTCAGATTTCAGCATCTCTCTAGAAGACAACCACCTTAAAATTTCAATTGCCAAAAGAAAGACTGGTGTGCTGTTTAATTATTAGTGCCATAAACCAGAGCAGTATTTACCTGCCTATAACCGAGCTTAGGAAAATCCACTTATCTCTCCAGGCAGGTGCTGCATTTCTCACCGTTATTACAGAAATGATTAGGAACGTTGAGTTTCTGAGTGGTTTGTCCCCTCCTGCTTCATCCCATTCCCCAGAAAAATGCAGCTTTGAAACTGGAACAAACTCTACTTGCTTGTTGGCGAGACGGAAGGAATGAAAGGTCCCATCTGCAGCAGCCACCGACCAAGTGCTCGGGTCCCTCGTCCCTGTGGAGTTTGGCCCATCGGATGCATGTGGTTCACAAGCCTCCACACATCCCTCTGTCCCTAGCGCAAGGGCAGAGTTTCAGCAGGGACACACTCCTCTGCTCAGGTACAAAATGCTGGCCTGAATCACTGGCATTTGCCAGTCTTTGCCTGTGGCACTCGTATCCTGCTGCCACCATGGCCTCCAGGAAGGCCAAGCTTCAGCGTAGCGTCAGCTTCCTTTGGGAACAGAAATCAGTCAGAACCTCCTCAGTGCACTCAGAGCCTTCCAGAGTTAGGTCTCCTGAGGTAACATTTGATGTTTCCATCCTGTCTCATGCTACATTTTGGTGGGACTTGACCACAGGTCCCAACACTTACGTACCTATCTTGAAAAATCAGAAAATGTAGCTATGAATTTCAAAAGGTATCAGCATGGTACTCTAAGTCTCTTTTTCCTCCACCTTCCAAACTACCATATTCCTCATTTTCTATTAATAGTGCTCCAAGAAAGAACTGTTTTCTGTAACTTGAGTGCTATATAAAATGATGAATGAGTTCACAACACCTGTTGCTGCTATGTACATGGAAGTAATTTCCCCTCACCTATTGCACAGAAATCTGTTCTTTTCTCACAAAGTCAAATACTCTGCTTATATTTCTAGTAAATATCTCCCAGATAAGCTTCAAAAAGGTTCTGTAAGTAACTAATTAATATCATTTTTCTTCATATGCCAATAAGTTAGACTGTTGAAGAAAAGGAGGTATGCGGGAAATTCAGATTTAAGTTATTTGGATGGATGGGTGGATGGATGGATGGATGGATGGATGGATGGATGGAGGAATAGATAGATAGATAGATAGACAGACAGACAGATAGATAGATAGATAAAAGTATCTGAATAACTCTTCTCAAACCAAAATGACTTGGTGATTCACAGTTGTGTGCTGTCTTTTGCATAGAATTGAGTTTTCCTCCTAAACAGTCCTGAATGCCTCCCATTTCCTCACTTAAACTGAGAAAGTAATACAAACGTCTGCACTTA
>NW_010583772.1:31721-63626 GCF_000705375.1 Tinamus guttatus | reverse complement strand
CCGCGCGCCTCGGGAAGCTCCGGTGCCCGCGCTCGAGCGGCAGGAAAAGGGAAGGAAGCGGCGCCGAGCGCGGCGTTTGTGCGGGGAAACGCGGCCCCGAGTCCCTGTTTGCGGGCTGCTGGTGACAGGAAAACTTTGAGGGCAGCAAAGTGTCCCCGCGCGCGCTGCTCTCAACGCGCCCTCCCTGGCGCCGTTTTAAAGCGCGTCCCGCATGGTCCGGGCACCTAAACGAATTAACTGAGTTTGCGATTCCGTAAACTAAAGGGCTGGGTTAACAGCGCTCTGGAAAAATAAATATTACGAGCATAAAGCCGTAAAGCTGCTGGGGTTTGTCGGCTCGTTAACTGTCCCGCGGCTTCGCCGCTGAAGAGGAGCCGCGTGCGAGCCGCCTTTGAAAAAAAAAACCCAAAAAACAAAAAACTTTCTCTTCGTTTTCCAGTCGTATATTTAAGGTTTTTTCCCCCCTCTAGCTCAGAATAGCCGCAGGAAAATTGAGTTATTCACGTAAGCCCTAATCGCACGCGCTGTCTCTGCCTTTTGCAGTGTCTCAGTTTAAAATGGTGAATTACTCCTACGACGAGGACCTGGAGGAGCTGTGTCCCGTCTGCGGCGACAAAGTGTCCGGCTACCACTACGGGCTCCTCACCTGCGAGAGCTGCAAGGTTCTGTTCCCATTCCTTCCCCGGGCAGGGCATAGCCAGAAAAGTTTCAAATAGAGACAGAATAAAAAGGAGACTCAAGAAAATAGAGATGTGCAATAATTTAACTTACTTCTGATCTGTTTGTTGTTACGTTCACTTATAAAATTAGCCTCCCCAAAGCTTTAGTATTTGGGATTCACTTGGGGAGGAATCTTATTTGTACAGACAGAAGAAACAAGGCAAGCTGCTTTGCATGAGAGCTTTGTCATTGCTTTGAAGTATTTTGCTGTTGCAAAGTGCTGTAGTTACAGAACAGCTTCCATTCTTACCTATCCTAAACATCAGTCTTAGCTGGTTTATATACATTCTGTTTCTGCAGCATAAAGTGAAAAATTATCACTGATACAGATGAGCTTTGCAAAATCTCCTGCAGGTTTCTGGAGAAGATTTTACCTCTGTCCATATCAGACTGCACATTTCTGCGCCCGTGGTGACTTTGCACTTTTTCCCCCCTACAAACAATATATGCATGACAAACCAATTAAGTGACTATGTATGAGTCCTTTTAAATTGTTCATTCATTTTGAGACCAAAATAATCAGAAATGCTGTTTATTGTATTGGAAGGGAAATTGATAACTATTTAAATGCCAAAGTACGATAGTGCCACGCAGATAAATTTATGGCGTTTGCCAAATACCTTATGATTAAAAAAATCTCTTGGTGCTCTAAGCAATGCACTGTAAAGGAAACACCTTTAGCAGAGAAACATGATTTAAAATATTTAGCGCATGGAAAATAAATAACTTCGCACATGATATTTTCATGAAAAAAATAATCAATGAGAAGTGGCTAACAAGCACTTATTATGCTTCTAACATGCACCAAGGGGACATAGAGTAGCTAGAGGTGTTCTGTATTTCCATTTTCCTCGCAGCACCATTCCCATTTATTCCACATAAAGTTACATTAAAAGGAACACTTTGATTTTCATTTTATGATTATTAAAGGGAGGAACTGGTCAGCTTTGCTATTTCTGCTACCGCTGTTAAGGACACGGGAGACTTGAGCCAATTTTACCAAGCTTGGACATAAGTCTATAAAACACAGTGTTAAAATGAGAAAACTTCTAGAGCCTGGCAGTTTTCTCCTGGCTCACTGTAATTTAAAATAAACTCTGTAACTTCATAATTACTTAAGTGGTGTCAGAAAGATATTTGACAATGACTTCCATGAAATAAAATGTCGAAGCCCACTGTTAACCAGGCTGACTTTTGTATCCACACAGGGTTTCTTTAAGCGAACAGTGCAGAACAACAAAAGGTACACATGTATAGAAAACCAGAATTGCCAGATTGACAAAACACAGAGAAAACGATGCCCTTACTGTCGGTTTCAAAAGTGTCTAAGTGTTGGAATGAAATTAGAAGGTAAGAGCCATGGTCTTCCTGATATTATCAACTATCCAATATCCAGTTAATTTCTGAAAATCCAATTGGTTAATGTATGTTATTATATGACATATACTATTTTACACAATTTTGCTACACATTTCTGACTTTGATATTGTAGTAGAAGGTGACTTTGTGTATGTTTATTATTGCTTTTCAAAAAATTCTCTTAAGTGGTAAATCACTAAAGACTAGTCAAAACCACAAACCAATTTTACATATGTGTATATATAATATAATAGTTTCAATAATTTAGAGTCTGTGCATGAAGGGATCTAGCCAGCATGGAAATTAGTTTTGCAGCTTTTTAATAACAGACTTAATTTAGATTAAATGCAAAATATCTAAGCAGTGTCCAAATTAGAAAAAAAAAAAGTAGCTGTAATTAAATGCAGGTCTTTGTCATGCAGTCTGATTTTATTTCTACTTAATTAAGGGATTTTTTTTAACGTTCTTCTGACAATAAGCCAAAGAAGACAGATAAACAAAAACAGATAAAATACAGGTTTTCCTCACACTGACTTGCCTTTGGGAATAAGGAACCAAATGATCTCTAAAGTTTTGACCTTTATTTTTCTGAGGGGTTTTAAGACCTGAAAGAGAATTATGCATTTTTGAGTCTATTTTTGGCAGTACTATGCTCCCTTCTATACAAAGGGCACTAAGAAAAGTACCATTCCCTTTGCCTTAACAGACAGCAAAACTGTCAGTAAGAGACAAATATAAGAACCATACTGGTTATACATAAAGCGTTCCGACTTTGATATAACTCAGACTTCACAGCAAATGGCATTATTGCTTCACTAAGGGCACTAGATCAGAAATCTACATTCCTTATTCTTATAATTGGACTGAAATGGCATTCACTTAGCCAGGAAGGACTGGGCCAAAAGCTAATCACAAAGGAGAAGGGCCACTCGCTTGAGTTGGGCAGGGAAATCTGTTGATATATCTGAATTTAAACAACCAGATCAGCCTCCCACTGTCTGGTGAATTCAGTGCTATCCTAATGGCCCACAAGACCCAGCGAGCACTGATACACCATTCTGAGCATCCTGAATTCCTGCATATTCTTCCAAATTCAAACAAAAGACATTTGGAATCCTCTTCCCATTGCTGAGATTAAGAACATGGGTAGAATACATGTGTGTTCTACTTTTAACTCCTCTCAATCACTAGCCATGAGAGGGGACCAATTTTTGTGTCTCTGTGATACCCACAGTTCACTTTTGATTTCTACAGCATTTATAAAAAGTATTTGCCGAAATAATTTGGCTTATAGTTTTTAAATGTAGAATACTTGAAAAGATAGTATGTATGTTGCTTTAAAGGTAATTACATTTAGCATCAATATTCAGCAGCTTGTTGATATTTTTTCCCTGCATTTTGCTCAAAAACATTAGCAGTAATATTAGCAACAAGATTTTTTTTACTACAAATGTAAGTAAAGTATTTGTAGTTTTAAAGATACTCTAAAAAATGTTATCTGTTGTAGGTCACATCTGTGCAACTTCCCTTCTCTAGCTAGCAAATTGAAGGAGCACAAGATTTCACAATTGTAAATGTTTCTGACATTTATATGTATATTTCCCTGATAGTGATATACACAGGCTGAAAATCTAATTCATAAATTAACATGGACCAAAAAAAAAATCACTAAACGATAAAGTCCTTATGATAATGTACAGTATAACAGGTACCTCGCATTCATAATAAATTTTTAATGTTATACTAATCCCTAAGATAAAAAGCTCAAGAACTTAACCTCCAGCAATCTCAGCAGTCTCAACATGTCACCAGGCTGTCAAAAGTTCCTCTTTCAACCTAATTGCCACTGGGCAAGGTGGGCTTGGTGAGAGCTACGCACTGGTCCATTAGCTCCACACCACGGTGACAGGCACTGCTGTGACAGAGACCACCAGTATGACTCCCAAGACAGCTGTTGAGGTGGATTTGTTTTAATTATTTCTAATTCCGGGGATATTGCAAGCCAGGGCAGTGTCAATAGTTTCTGTGTCACTCCCACCTTGTGTGGGAAGGCAGCAAGCTGACAGCTTTTCCCGGGCGCCTTCCAACTGCAGCTAAACATTTCTGTAGCTGGTCACCTAACCAGGAACTTCCTAAGTTTCCTGCACCAACCTGAGCAGAACCATTCAAAGGAAATATTTCCTTTCTGCCAAGAAAACCTTATTCCCCTTTATGACTACTGAATGTTTCGCAATTGACGTTTCAGATGTTTTGCCGCGGTGGGAGGCAGTAATGGAATGATAAAAATGAGCCAGTGTGGTCCCGCTGGATACGTCTCAGACAAATTCTGGACATCAGCCCTTGTTTCTAATGATATATTAGCTTGACAGAAAACCAAACATTGAGATCTCAACATGATCCCGTGGCAGGTGTGAAATTCCTGTAGCCAACCATTGTGTTTGTTCCTGTGTCCTAATCAATGTAAACAGCAGTCCTTCCATACTAGTAATATGCAAGAGGTACTTAAAAATACCAGTGAAAACTAATGTTTGTTAAATCAAAACAAATCTTTTTCTCTAGGAGTAAAAGTGCTATTTTGAATTTAAAGAACAAAGGAAACACATCAGGAAAACATGGAAATGTACAAAAATGCATGTTCTGCTCAGGAATGTTCAGTTCTCACATTCTGATTTCGCTGTTCTCCCTCCTCTGCCCTGACAGCTGTGCGAGCTGACCGAATGCGCGGCGGGCGAAACAAGTTTGGACCAATGTACAAGAGAGACAGGGCCCTGAAGCAGCAGAAGAAAGCCCTCATCCGAGCAAACGGACTCAAACTGGAAGCCATGACTCAGGTGATCCAAGCGATGCCCACCGACCTGACAATATCCTCGGCGATCCAGAACATCCATTCTGCCTCCAAAGGCCTACCTCTGAACCACACTGCCTTGCCTCCCACAGACTATGACAGGAGCCCCTTCGTAACCTCCCCGATCAGCATGACCATGCCGCCCCACGGCAGCTTGCAAGGTTACCAAACCTACGGCCATTTCCCAAGCCGCGCCATCAAGTCCGAGTACCCCGACCCTTACACTAGCTCCCCAGAGTCCATAATGGGCTACTCCTACATGGATAGTTATCAAACGAGCTCACCAGCCAGCATCCCGCACCTGATATTGGAACTCCTGAAATGCGAGCCTGACGAGCCGCAAGTCCAAGCGAAGATCATGGCCTACCTGCAGCAAGAGCAAGCCAACAGAGGCAAGCACGAGAAGCTCAACACGTTTGGGCTCATGTGCAAAATGGCCGACCAAACGCTCTTCTCTATCGTCGAGTGGGCTAGGAGTAGCATCTTTTTTAGAGAACTTAAGGTAGGTAACGACCTTACATTATCACTCTATCAAGAAAAATACTACATTTGCTGTAATGTTGTATTTTAAGCAAGAAAGATTTTTTTTCAACTATGCATCTCATGCTTAATTTATTTGATTTGATGTAGGTGGATTATGAGGAGAAACTTGTAGCCGTTTTCCATCTAAGGTGGTTATAAGCTGTATCAAAGAGATTCAAGCTTCAGTTCAGCTCTTTTGTATTTTATTATTTATCACAACTGTTATTAACTTCCACAGAGCCTAGCATGAATTTTGCTCCTCACTGGCAGGCTGCTATTCTGAGTTCTCAGCAGGCACGTCATGCCAGTTTACACAGTAGTCACACACTTATCCTATTATTCCAAGCAACACATGTATGAAACCAATGTTTGTGTATATTTCCTACATAATCCCATATTTGTGATATTAACATTCTCACCCAAATATTATTGTGTTAATTTATTAATTTTACATATATTTAACCATAAATGATGAACCCCAAGAAATGTATAGGCAGAAGAGAAAGCAAGGAGGGAGCAAGGAGAAGACCTCAGGGACTCCCTTTTGTTCTCATCATCACTGATGCACCAGGGATTCCCTTCATCTATGCTGGTCACAGTGACCATTTAGGCTGTTCCTCATTGGAGCACTAGTGAGTTGGGTCACCCACTGAACTTAGAAGCACAGGTCACTGGCGGCCAGAAATTCCCTCACAGATATTTCTCAGATTGTTTTTTAGGACAATTTTGCTGTCTGGTGTGGACATGTCTGACACAGAAGTATTAAGATGGGAATTTAGGATTAGATATTAGAGAGAGACTACGGTGGTCAGCCACTGTCTTGATACAGAAGTTAGCTCTGGACTGATTTAAAAACATTTCTGCCTCAAAAAAAAACCCCAAAACTGCCTAATGAATTCAAATCACATCTGAATTTCCCTATTGTATTGCTAGTTACTGAATCTCCCCATGCTGCCCAGAGATGATGTTGCCTCAACCTTTTTCTGCTGACCCACCCATAACTTCTTGCCAACTCCTGTCTAGCTAAGAGGAAGCAAGACAGCACCCAAACAGAATACCTATCATAGGATTTCGCTGAAAATATAAGGAAACAGAGAGCACAGCAGAGAGACCTCCTCTAACGAGCTGTAGCCAGGATGCCCGCCACAAAAGTATTTCTGACATAACCGCAATGATACCAAGAAATGTGTAATAAAGCCTGATTACAGGAAAAGCAAGGTAACATTCATTGTGCTGCATATACAACTCCAGCTTCTCTCAGATTTTTCATTATAACAGGTGCGGGAATCATTAAGAACTCAGCCCACATATAGAGAAAGAAAGGAGGAAGTTTACTTCGAGAGGAAAGAGAAGACATTAAAGGGAGGAAAAGATTATCACATCTTTGTTTGCCTTATAAGTTGTTTATGATTTCATAGTAACCCATGCTCCTCATTTTAAATAATTTGAAGATTAAAATTTCAAACAACAAAAAAAAATCCAGGAAACCATGTCCTAACAAACAGGGACCAGGTCCTTCTACCTAAACACTGGGGAGTATTTTAGCCTGCAAGTAGTCCTGTCAAAAATCACTACAAATTGCAGAGTAAGATGTTCAGTATAAGAATTTTTAAGTTATCATGATCTTCCTTAAAATGCCAGTTGTGATTAAAGTGATAATATGAAAAGATATTTAAGCAATATTCACTTTTTAGAGTCGCACGGCTTAGCAAAGAGTTCGCAAGCATGCAAAATGCTCTGCTGGGGATAGTTTAGGTGATAGTCTTCACCTCCTACCCCAACCCTGCAGATATTCTTCAAGATATATTTTTACTAGTGCAGACATAGAAGATGTAAACATTCAAAAGTATTGACCAACATCTCCAGGCTTTAGAAGTATACATGTAATTCTCTGCATATACAGACTTCTGGAAATACTTTCACATTCTGGAAATTCATGGCACTCAGGCTTTGTCTATGAACTACTCTTTTTCCACATATGTTTTCAAAAGGCACCTGCTTCATCTTAATATTTGTACCATTTTAATCTTAGGACCATATATTTAAGATAGTTTTAAATCTTCTGTCATACTCGGATCTTTCTTGAGTTGGAGAAGATCTACTAACCACATGGCATTCATGAGCCATATCAACAGACTTGGAAATCTATCTACATCTAGTATTTAGGGAACATATTAAACAACATTATGAAGCTCTTCAAAAGAATCTGAGGTGCTCAAAACTTGTTTAGATCAGACCTTACATTGTCAACAGCAAAGGAGGCCTCAGCACTAAAGCATCTGATAACAAAATCTTGCTTTGCAGTTCAGAGGAGAGAACCGGAATCAACCAAAGCTTGTGTTGCTGTGAGGTTTCCATACCTTTCCTGGGCACAACCATCTTTCGTCAGTCCGTGGTGTCAGCTCCTCTCAGTCAAGGCAGGAAAAGTAGCTCTCTGAATCCTTCACAAAGCGTAGAACCTTTGGTGGGGGAAAAATAGGACCTTAGAATATGACGGGGATTTTGAATACAGACATAAAGGAAGAGGCAATTGTAAGAAAAAAAAAAAGCAGATGTGCTAGCTATACGTAGCAGAGAAGTATGTACTGGTTTACAAAGATATTTTCCTATTCCTATTCCTATTTATTCCTACTTGTCTAAGCTTAAAGACTGATTCAGAGATCACTTCCGGGTGAGATACGTGCTTTAGAAGATCCCCAAAATTAAAATTTCACTTTTGAAAAGCAACTTACACAAGCAATAAAACAATACAAGTGAAAACAAAGGTGGTTTGTAGGAAATCAGCAAGGATTTTGTCATTATAGGTCGTTCCTTGAACAACTAGGTGCGAGTTACTGAACAGCATGTTTGCAAAATCTTTACCCATTCGCTTTATGCAAAATCTTTCTTACACATTACTTCTAAAACTATTCTTACACATTTCATTTCTCTCTTCGGTTCATATAAAAGGAAAAACAGTTTCCTGTCTCCTACACCTAGGGATCTGGGACCTAGAATTTTTCAGGAGGGACTGAAAAGGAGGGCGGCATGAAGAAAAAATGCTGTCCGTCCCATCAGTGGTTTAGGTTTTATTTATCTTAGTGATCAGAGACTATTAAAAAAATTCCATGAATTAATTTTTAAAGTTTCCTCTTTTTCTTCCAATATGGTTGACATTTTTTTTAAGTGTTCTCAAATGATAACAAACACATTTTGAAACTTTAATCCATGAAGTTTATCTGTTCATGCATTATCACCATTTTCTCACCTGTTGTTCCGCCAAATTGCCAACACCTTTTTGGAGCTGTTACACATGTTAGCGCATACAAAGTAAAAACATTGACTGTGTGGAACTAACTACAGCACATTTCGCATAACCCAAAATTATATATCAATTTAAAAGTATATGATTTCTTAAGGCTAATATTGACACTTGCTAATGAACAGATCTTTGTACCTTTAGACTGGTTTTCAGAAATGAATGGAAATGGATGAGGCAAAATAGTCACAATGAATAACAATATCAGAGTGAGATCCTAAGCAGGCAGCTGCAGTCTGGTTACCTTGATTTCAGCATCTGCCTATTATCTCAAACACACATATCTGCCTTTGAAATTCAGGATGTTTTGTAGGGACATCAGTAATTCTACTTTTGACATTACATATTACTTGTTTATTCATACTGAGAAATGTTCTATATGTTTCTTTATACATGTGAAATAAGAATACAGAGATAACCTCCTAGTAGACTCCTGATAATAGTAATAGCAAAGCTGCCTTTTGTTTGCTATTCTGGAGTTGCTGAAAGCTCAGTAAATATGAAAGTAAGATTATATCCATCTTATCCTCAACTATGAAAACTCAGGAATGCCCTGGGGATGCTAGATTTGTAGCCAGCTGTCCTAGTCAGGTGAAAAGGTCTTTGTACAAAGCTAAAAAGAAAATATTGCAAGAGTTTCTAGGGTCCAAAGGTTTCCTGGCCCCAAGAAAAGATGCAGACAGTGCCAGCAGACCTGTCTTTCCTCATCAGCTCACATCGGGGAATATTCAAGAGCTATTTCCAGAGTTAAGTATTCCTCAGCCCATAAAGGGAAGCAGTCCCTGCCCGGAGCAGGGAGACAACAGAACCTGCACCAGAGAAGAGCCCTGAGGTTGCTCCTTCCTGGCTGAGGATCAGAAAATTAACTGCGTGATGGTAGTTCCAGAAAAGGCACTAAAGGAGTCACGAGTCACACAAAGTATTACCTTAACTTCTTTGGCTATTTTAGCGAGGGTGTCATAGGTCAAAGTACTACGTGAGCACAAGCCCATTTAGTGAATGATTGCAGGAAGAGGCGGCCTATCTCACGGTAAAGCAGCTCATCCTAAAACTATGCACCGAGTTTGCAAATTGATTTGGACCATTCATTGCTGTCAGACTGCATCATTTCTGGCATAGACTGCTCCCGATAAGTATAAATTGTGCCATGCTCACATAAGGGGTAAAATGCCGTTCAGAGAAGCAATGAGTCTGTACAACTTCTGCCACACACCGCAACAGATTCCCTATAAACTATAGGGAGTTCATACAGGAAACTATATTAAGCTATATTAAGAGAAATTAAAACTGTTTCTTAAAGCAGTGCAAATTTAGTGAGAATAGGATCAACTAAACTGATGGAGTCTGTATTTTTCCTATAAAATGCATTAAGATATATATAGTAAAATAAGTCTCTATACATGAAAATTAATTTCAAAATTCAATCTCTGTACAACTAAATATCAAGAAATGAACAACAAAAAGCACACAGAGAATTGCAGTACAAAAATCCAGTTAAACTGGATTAATACAGATTAGGAAAAAAATCTATTTCTGAAACAAACAAACAAACAGTAGTAGAACATCTTTAAAAACCTTCCTTGGGGTGACAAAAGGTTGATATATTATTTAGGCTTAAGTAATCAAAGGCAATTTGATAACCTGAAGTTCTTTGGACTTTGTAGCATGCATTTATCAGGATAGGAAATGTAACTAACATAGCTGATGAAATGAAATTTTTGCAGTGTTCTTTCGATCAGGGAAGTTATCAGAAACTGAGGTTTCAGAGTGTCCTTAGTATCACACTGGTTAAGATGCTGTCTTGTATAGTTGCTGTTTATTTAGTTACTGTTTATTGGTCTAGTTTAAGTATACTTGATCTGCAGAGAAAAATAAGAAATTTCACCCTTCTCTCAAACACTAAAGTGTTTTAATCTTACATAAGCAAATAATTATTTAAGATCAGTAATTACCTTGGATTATAAAGAGCAGGAAATATGTTAGGAGGTTTTTTTGGGGTGGGGAGCGGGGAGTGAGGAAAGATGTAGTAAAAAACAAAACAAACAAACACAAACCCCACTAAAACTATTGTTACAGAAAGAGAATTCTCAGCAGAGAAACCAGTGATTAATGAAGCTTCAGATTATACCCTCCACCCAGCTGAACCTCATAAACATTTTATTAGATATTAGCTTCACAATCTTCTCTTGCTCTCCTCCATACCAAGCCTATGCCTAAATGCAATATTTCAGCATATGGGCATGTCACAAAATCACAGAACGGTTGTGGTTGGAAGGGACTATATCATTTTGCTACTTTTTCAAATTGCTCAGTGTTAGTCCAGGGCCACTTTTTCTACAGGAAAGAGAGAAGGGAAAGAAAAAAAAAAAAGCTTTTCTGAATCCATTTGTTTCAAAATTGGTTACTTTAGTTTACAGATGGGGACAACAGAAGAGGGGATTCAGCAACACTCTGGATTTAGTCACTTCTCTCTCTAATGTTTGCTGCCCAGCATCCTGCCGAGACTAAGCACTTGTGCTCCCTGTGTGTGTTTTTTTCTGAAAGGTGGCCACTTTCCCCCTTGAGTGGATTTTGGAGTCACCATTTCACTATAGCAAATACACTCAGGTTTCCAAGAGCAGTCACAACGGGATAACAGCATTCAGTTACTTCTGAACTAGGCAGGATTTGAGCAAGCTGGAGGCAAACGAGAAGCTCAACACTTACAGTCCAGTCTTTTCTTCAAAGTGTAGGCATCCAATTAAAAGCACACAAAAAACGCGCTTTTAGGATTACATGTGTGATGCTACCCCATGCATCTCACACTGCTGAGTGGCAGAGGGGAAGACTGCTCTTTAGACATTGCATGCTGGCACTGGTCCAAAGTGATATTAAGGTGAACTCAAACATGGGCTGCAAAATTGGAAAAGAATCTAGCCAACGGTGAATGATCAGCTCTACGGTACACTCAGACCACTATTTTTAACTTTTTTTTTTTGTTAGGAGGAATCAATCTTTTTGCCAAACAAAGGGGAGAGGTTAACAGATTAAAAATTAAAGAACTATAATCTCTTGTAAAATCATAGACATATCATTTCCTGACGTCACGTACAAAAGTCATCCATCATTCTAGTCAAAGCTCTTCCCCTGCAAAGGAGTTCACTTTTTAAGTGAGATTCTGGACCACACACACACAAAAAAAAAAAAAAAAAAGTGCCATTTTTCCCCACACAAATTATGACATTTCTTACAACCAGGCAGTAAATCTTACTGCAAGAAAAAAACATGTTTCCTCATTCTTTGGCATTCGTTTCCTTGAGATCCAGTGCTTCTACACAATACCTGTACAATATTCCTGTTTGCATGGGATGGTACCCAGCTACAATGAACACCTGCCTTGATAAGCCTGCAAGCACTGTTGAAATTTAAGGATGTTTCTCTGCTAAACCATTGCCCTTAAGAATATCTATAGTTAGGATGAGATCAGAGTCATACTGAAATCACTTGCAGGCTTCCTTATCGGAATAAAAGCCTAAAACTAAGGTCTTTCAAATCATGTTATAATTTGTAAGATCACTCAAAACAGCTTGGATGCGGTATCCAGCTGTAGATGGGCAAATTTAGTAGAGGACTTGCTAGGTCTTTTCCATATCCAATGTTAAAAATGGATTATAAAACAGATCTTTAAGTAGAAGATAGTAAAATTGAGAAGCAGATTTTACCTGAACTTTTTTCAGAGTCACTCCGCACATCCAACTTTTGACCAGTACATATGAATGTGTAGACTTTTGGCCATGTAAAACAGTACCAACCTACTGCCAGGAAAAGATTGCCCATTGCCTGGCATGACCTTCACCTAGTAGGTGCAGGGTGCTTCGCATTGCCGCATGGAGAGGCCGCAAGGGCCAAGGCCATGGCTCTTCCTGGGCACCATGGAAGTAGATTGGGATTGATGCTCCTGCCTCCACTTCCTCAGGGAACTGTCCAGGGTTGGCAGCCACTAAAATCACCGCTGGTGGTGGCAGGTTTGCTCAGCAAGGCCAGGAAGTACAACAGGGTGGGAAGCGGCCTCCACCCCAGCCTTACAATGGCCAGGCAGAGGATGTTGGGACAAGTGGTGCCTGCCAGCCCATTAATAGGCAACACTGAGAAACAAATCCGCAAAATCTGCTTCTAAGCCTCATGTTGGTCTGTCTGAGGCCAATTTCCCTTCTCTGTGTGGGGACTAGCTCTGCTGTGCAAAAGGGAGGCGGGAGGGCGCCACAGGGCCCTGCATGGAGAAGACAGAAGGTCAAAATGGCCGCCCATGCCACGCGCCAAGGGGATGGCAGGGAGAGAACACGGCCTCCCAGGCGCGCACATAGAGGGGTTAGGAGGGCGAGAAGGCCCCTCAGGGCCACACACAGAGGCAACAGGAGGGAGAAATGGCCACCCAGGGCCAGGATGGCGGCACAGGGTCACACAGAGGGGGACAGCAGGGCAAAATGGCTGACCAGGGCCAGGATGGCGGCACAGGGACATGCACAGAGGGGACACAGGGCGGCCATGAGGGAAGCTGCTGGCCAGGCGCTGCCTCTGTGCTGGCAGTTGTTGCTCTGCCAGCATTTCTCCGTTAAAGCATGAGCTGCTAATTGTTCTCACACTTTTCCTCATTGCTACTCCCAAATCCCGCTGCTTTAGGCTGAGTTAAAAAAACACACATGAGATTTTTCTCCCCAAAAGCTCTTCATTTGCAGACAGGAAAGGTTCAAGAGGCAACTAGGGAAAACTGAGAGGGAAGGCATGATACCAATGGGAAAGAGAGGCTCTAATTCTGCATGGAAATCCTCAATATCTTTTTTCCACCCCTATACCTGTCAGATGTTAGTTATAGATGGTTAGGTAAATGTCAGCGCAAGCTACTACATAAAAAAAAATATTTTACAGTGTCTGAGAATGGCCTTAGTCTTCATTACAGACCTAAAGAAATGGCACAAATGTGAAATAAGTCATATTAGTCAAATAAGTCAAATAGTGGAATAAGATAGCAAATAAGCATGTTATGGTGAAAAAAAGAAACATCTTGTCTAATGCTGGAGCTTGTCTGACATACTCATCGTCTGGAGATGAGAAGAACCTAAAATCTGTCTTCAGAAATACAAAAACATTTTTTAAATCTAAATACAGCCCTCATTTGTTGAAAGAAAAGTTACTTTGATATTTGTTGCTAAATAAAATCTTGGATCGAGTAAATTTAATTTAAAAAATTAGTTAGGGCAACAATAAACACAGGAAATATACATGAGTAAAGTGTTCTGAAAGTCAGGCAAGTCTTTTAAGGCTATAAATATCACCTAAGCAAGGCCACTATAATTAGCAAGGGTGAACAAAAGAAGACAGCCAGAAATAGATGGGGAGGAGGGAGGCAGGGGGGGTGAAGTGTCTTGGTTAACCTTATTTAAGTGTTCTTTCCATAGCATAGGAAACGGTTCCAGCTAGCTCATGAGTTCTGCTGGTATTAACTGATTTTTAAAAGGACATTTCCATGTTGTCCATATGCCAAGGAAATTCTTTTACTGGCATGTTTGCTGCATACAGGAAACATCATCCTGACACTGGATGTGACGAAGGATTATATCCCGGCTCTAGTGTTAGAACCAGTGCCGTGTGTTAGTTGCAGCAGTTACCTTCTTGTCACTTGGGGAACACCCACTGCAGTTTCCAAACTCGTCCTGAGTAACAAGCCAGGGCAGGGCCTCCTGGCGCTGCATCCGACGCAGGGTCCCTCCTTTCTCCAGAAGTGACTTGCCGTGGTCCTTGTGCACTCCCAGCCCAGCTCATCCATCTTAGAGGGTTGGGGAGAAAGGTGTCAAAACCTTCTGGGACCCATCCTCATCTCCGTGCAGTGGCCACAATTCCCCGTACAAGGAAATAGAGAACCTACAACCACTCGCTCTGCTACATAGCGAGCTGAACAAGTCAATCCTGAATTTAGTGATTTTCAGTGCAATTTGAGTCATGGTTATGGTCCCAGGTCTTACACTCCCTTTAGCAAGATTTGTCATTGAAGTCAACAAGAGCTTTGTCTGACTAAGAAGTGCAAGTTAAGTCTTGAATAGTGTATTTCCAGTTTCACTCACAGTATCTTCAAATTTCCTGTTTTCCTTTGTAAAGCTGCCTGTGTCAAGTGTTTTATTCCCGTTTCATCTGCTATGTGTTATTTCTAAATTCCCTTTTTGTTCGATGTATATCCTCTTCTCGTCCTTTCTCTGTTCCCCAGGAATAATGTTACTACCACAGTCACTACCTAGGATAGTAATTACACTTGTCTGTGGGCATCAGCCAGTGTCCTATCCCACAGAGAAACTTCATACAAAAGCCACTGTGTTTCAGTGACACTCCCTTAAAATCCATGTATGCCCTTTTGAGAAATGACGCTCTGGGCTTGGCATGGAAGGGTGGCAAAAATTTCTAAGACGAAGGCTCAGAGTGGATGGGTCTGACAGGCTGGCGGTATTCTTCTCATCTGGCTATTGCTGGAGCTCCCCAAGGCACAAATAAGGCACAATGATATTTAATCCAGACTCTGCCAACTTTCTCTCAGATAACAAAACAAAACAAACAAAACAAAAAAAAAACATGGAGACTAAGGGGATGCAATTGCACAAAACCTCTCATCCTACTCCGTCTTGCTCACACAGTAGATTTAGGGCATCACAACCGTTGCATTAGGAAAGGATGTGGGAGAAAGGGTGCTGGGAAGGATTAAGCTAAATTAGGTGGTGGTGCAAGTTATCTAGCGGGCAAGTAGAAGCCAGAACTGATGCCATAGTTCTGCCCAGGTCACCAGGGTCTCTGCTGCTTTTAACCACTCCACAATCACTGGTGTTCCTTCTGACTAGATATGGAGAAAGACAGGGAGGTTGGTAAATTATTGGGAGATATGGTAAATTAATAATAATGATAACAACAATCTGAAGTAGAAATAAACACATAGCAATTATTTTACTTTAGTTTAAACCTGTCATTCACAAGATAGGTTCTTCTGAAAATATGGTCAAGGACAATGCTTGCTCTTCAATAAGAATGAAATTCACTGGCATTTTAGCCTTCCTGTGAACAAGTAGTTCACTCTTGACATGCCTTGCTCCCTTGAACAGTAGGTATTTTTAATTTGCATTCGTCTCCTTTAAGACATGCCTTCTCCTCTTGACTTCAGTGGGAGCTCCACATAATTTGCCTTTAATTCCCTTACATGTTGACAACTCCAACTGACATTAATAAGAGTTTCCATGGAGTCTCTCCCTCTCTCTGTGTAAAAGAGGATAGTTTTTAGTGGTTTATCACAGCAGTGGCTGGTGTATTTACAGATCGAGTATAGGAGCATTATCAAAGAGGCAAAGATTGCCCATCGAGAACGTATCATTATTTCTTCCCTTCTCTGTTAAAGTGGAACTTGACCTATTACTCCAGACTGAGTAACAAAGGCTGTCCTGTGAACAAAATAACACTCCTTATTCTAACAAACACCTCTCATTTATGAAAATATTGCTTAGTAATAAAGTCAGCTAGCCAGCAAGGACTTTCTTTATCAACTGCTAATATAATATCCTAGTGCAATTAACATGAATTAGAAAAGATCTTTCTTCAAGAGACCAAGATTCTCTGGGGCCAGATGCTGCAACATTCAGATGCTGCTGAATTGCAGTTTGCATCATGAAAACAGAAATATTGTTTTATTTTGAGATTTGAGCCCTGGCTTGTATACCCACATGTACCGAGGGACACAATGGACAGGAGCCACTCTTCTCCTTCTCCAAAAGAACTATTGCATGTGGCTTTCTGTGCTAACGTAACCCTCCCTCCAATATTTCAAAAGATACAGAGCTTCCCAGCATGATGATAAAGTTTTCCTGTGTTCCAATAATAAAAGTTGACCGTACCAGTAATTTCCAGTTCCTCTGTGGTCGGGCAGCCTGTGAAGACTAACTCAGAAGTACCCAACCTGCAGTATCAGTGTGGGAGTCGGAAACAGATGTTCACCAGACAATACAAGTTGTTGTCACTGTCGATACTACGTGGCACTTTTCCCAACAGAAATTGTTTGTAGCTGCAAAAGAATGTAGGGAATGATTCATGCAACAAATTATTTTTTGGTTTTTTTTTTTTTTTTGAGTGTTATATACTCCTCATTTTCTTTGTTTTAAATGATTGAATCACAGAGGCATAAGCAGCCAAAAATATAATTAGCTGGGCTTGTAGCATCCGTGCAGTACATCAGCCAAAAAAGTTTAAAGCTCTTTCCTAAAGACAAGGCATTACATTATATTAAAAAAGAGTTAAATTTTGTTCTTTAGAATTTGGGTGCTGAACCCTTTTAGCCTTGTAAAGTTGCTCATGCTCGGCAGACATTTATTTCCACAAAAGGCAAATGCACAGGGGATAAAGGGGACAAAATGCTTCAAAGTTTAGTGAGCCTGTATGTAAGAGTCATAATTTATTTTATTCATATAATAGCAATTTGTAGATTTTTAAAGTAGACTCCTTATGCCTTGGAAATGCAAATGGGCCATTTGGGCATTCAGAACTGATCAACACTCAAATGAGGAAAATTCTCTATTAGAATAGTATATGCTGTCTAGCCTTGATTTCAAAATTTCATGAATATTACAAAAGCAGATGCACAAGATCATGCTTACTGTAAAAGGCAATGGATTAGTCAAGGTGCTCTTTCAATTAAATATTAATCTTTCAAGGATACATTAAATATATTTAACCAAGGACTGGAGGCAGAAAGCCTAGGTGAAATCAGATCCAGATACATATGAGTATATTCAGTAGGCATCCCAACGAAAGGTAAAGATATGACCATCAGAATTCTTGGAAATACCACTTCTATTTTACATCAAAAATCAATGCTCTGGGTATTTTTAAGAATGAAGACATTTGGGATCTGAGTCAGAGTTCGCTGAAATCATTGACAAAACTCACTTATAGTTGCTGACTGTTGTATCCTTCACAGACCTTCCTGAGCGATATAGAAGAGAAGAATAAAGTATGTGTAGGGACGGGGCCCAAGTAAGGGTAAAAGATTTTATGACAGTAAAATCAAACAACTGACTTATTTTTGCAGAGGCGAGTAACACTTCACAAGAATCTTTTTGCAGAAATAATTTTGTATTTGCTATTGCAGCATGCAGCAACAGACTAGTCTAGTGCTCCACGTCAGACTTCAATCAACGTGAAGCATGAAATGTTTTTCTGCTTTGCATTTCTTTTTAACTGCTGCAAAATTTAACTGCAAGTCCCAACCATAGTTCAACTTTCTTTATATTTTTAGATTTAGTGAATTTAGAAATACTTTAATGGTGAAAACCTCTCCTTTTGGATGATTTTGCTTAAGAGCTTGAAATCTGTGACCAATTCTCTAAGTCAGCACGTGATAAGAATGAAACTAGCTAATCAGATCATGTGCCATACACTTGGAATAGGCTGAGTGCGTGCATGTGTGCTTGCATATGTGTGTTTTTATATCTACTCATGGGTTAGACTGTGCTTTCCACCCAATGGGTGTTGGCAGGTGACAAAGCGATTTGGATTCGAGTAGGCCTGAGGCTGATCTAGCTACGGTGGCATTTCTCCTTTCATCATCACACAGGGAATACTCCGGCAGGGTTTTTTTTTTTAATTTATGAAATATACAGAATTAAATGTCCATACCAGACATACCTTTGTGTTATGGGGAGTGATAGAGAAACATTGTATTAGGCCCTGTTCTTTTGTCTGCATCCAGCAGAGAAGTCCCGAATGTACAAAACAGCTGGGAAACTTCACTTGCAGTACGCAGCCTGAGTAATTAATCCAAGATTTTAAGAAATCAATCTGATTAAGCTTCATTTGAAGTGACTGCTCCCTGGTCCTGCAGTATATCTCTGTAAAATATGAATCAATACAGATGTTGTGTTATATGGGGGCATTACATCATTTTCAATGAGAACTACATTCTTATTTTAGCCATCATGAGAGTCAAAACCTAATATATATTTCAGACCTCTAGGACTTCTCACTAGATACAGAATGTGCATGTCCTACACAGTATCAGTATTATTTAGCATTTCAGAAATTACTGGACACCTTAGTTTGCAAAAGTGACTCATTCACTCCTATTCATTGTGTGAATTTTCCTGCCACCTCATTGACAAATTGCATTTAAATATCTCCTTTTTTTAAGAAAAGAGGGACTTTTGAAGGAAATAAGCTTTGACGTTGGCGTTTCAGGAGAAATTTCAGAGGAGGCGAGAGGAAAAGCGAGTGCTTAGGAGAGAGTTGCAGCGAGCAACCGGGACAAACAGCATTGGGGGAGAGGAAATGCCGGGCGGCGCGCGCTCCGAGCGCGCTCCGGAGTTAGTTAGAGCGCTCTGAATCTCATCTTTTGATCTGGGGCGATATTTTTCTCCGTTATGTCACAGAGGTCACCTGGCTCATGTGTGACAAACTGCCTGCATAAGTCACAGTGCCAGTGGCAGAGATTTGTAACCATGTCCCTGGTCCATTGCCTTTGAATTATTTCGCAGGCCCTCTGCTTTACATTTACACTCTGTCGGAAGATGAACAGGGGAAGGGAGTAAAATCAAGGGCAGGGTCTCATCCTGAAGGACAAGGGGAAACAGGTGGAAGGTTAATGGCCCTGGAGCGTATCCACAAGCCTCTCAGGCTTGATATATGGGCCTCAGGCCTAAAACGGGCATTGGCTTTCAAAGATATATTATTTCATTTGAGGAGAGACATTCTGGAGTTCCTGCATTTGTCTGCTGATAGATGATCCTCTGTCCACAATTGGTTATGGCGTGTGAGTTTTCCTTGGGCCTGCTCCCGTACATAAAAATTTTGCTGAGCTCTCCAACCTTTCGCATGCCTTTAAGCGCGGGACGTGTGCAGGCCTTTTGGCAGGCTGCTGGATTTTTGTCGCTGCTATTTTAGTAGTTCCTTTTGAGCCGGGAGGCAAGTGGGGGATGAAAGACACTTCTGTTCATTCATACAGAACTGGCGAAGGGCTGCCCTGCAAAGAAAGGGGGGAAAAATGTGGGGAGAAAGAAGGTGATGTCAGGAATCAATTACACAAACGTGTGTCCGGAGCCTGCCGGGAAGCAGGTCCACTGCCCCAGTGCATTAGAGTGACACGTGCCCCCATCAAGATAAAAACACGGAAATCATTTAGTATTTAGCAACTTGTACAGCCCTCTCCTCCTGCCCCTTAGCTCCCTTCCTCAACGCTCAGAGCTAAAACATGCTTTTGCATACACTAAAAATCCCTGCCGCGTTTAAAGAGCGGGGTTGGGTGTGAAGGCGCAGTGGCCCCAACGCAGGGAGGGGCGCTCCGAGCAGAGCCGCGCGCGGCAGGATCCGGCCCCGCGCGCGCCCGGCTGCACCGGGTCACAGCGACACGCGTGGGAAGAAAGGGTTAAACACACTGGCACGTTTTATAGGCCCAAGTGCTGAGCTCAACGCTCTGTTAACAAAGTTGTGCTTTTGATGACCTAAATAACGCTGTAGGAACCCTTACAGGGCTGTATTTATAATACCACAGCATGGTTTAAGGAAAGCTGAATATAAATTTTTGGTATATTAAGTATATTCATTTAGATATTCTTTTATAGTGGATATCCCTTTTCTTGAAAGAATTCACATGAAGTATATTTAAACTTGCCTTGCTTTTACCTTGTTCACTATTCCATTAAATAGACCACTTTGATAACCAAGAAATAAGCACAGAATTTATGTTATAAGTTATAATGTAGTTCATTTGCTTTGCTTTCATTACTATAAATTTTTATAAATCATTTGTTGATTTTTTTTTTTGTCTGGGCTAGTAGATTAAATTTAAACCTAACTCATGGCTCAATTTGAATTTATAACTGAAGTATTGCACTAGGACCGTGTTACTTCAGTAATTAGGAGCTGCTTTTGCTCTCACTGAGCTCACTTGCAAAACCCCCATCACTTTAGCACGAGCAGACTCGGCATCACTCTGCCTTTCACTCAGTCCCTGTAGAAAACGTTCTGTTGTAGCACAATTATTTTCTCTTCCTTTAGCGTCCTGCAGAGTTAGACAAGCGAGCTGAAGCCTTGAGAGATGTATTTAGTGCCTGCTGCAGCAGTAGGAAGGAAACCTGAGGACTTGTTAAAAGGGAAGATTTAGGACCAGAAACTCTACAGAGGGAAGCGAGCGGCGCGCTAGCGGGCGCCGGGCTCTGCTTTTCCACTTGTTGCTTTGATGGTGGATAAAAGGCTGTCAGGAGCTGCGGGCGGCCAGCTGGGAGCAGGGGCAGCATCCCGGCGGAGGGCCGGCCCCAGCCGGCACCGGCATTCCTGCAAATCCGAGGCGCCGCGGGAAAGCCGGGCTTTTTCCCTGCCGTCGTTATCGCTATCACGAGGACGTCTGCCAGCCCGGGGGAACATGCTGGCTGGGTAGATCTGCTTCAGAGTATTTCTCTGTTTGAAGCGTAAACAAACCGCACAAAGATTTTTCAGCTGTTTCAATCAACTGGCTAAAATTCCCTAAATTCCATGGCAGTGGGTCAGGCTCCTACTGCGACTGCTGTCAGGAACCTGTTGCTCGCTTGTAGAGGTGTAGCTCCCCACCTGCGCGCACTCACAGCCCGCTCTGCGGGGTGTTTGCTCCCTGGAATCGCTGCCTTGCTGTTCACAGCCCGGATAAAGGCAACTGGAGCATCCGCTCCTCGAAAGAGCACGGGCAGCATCGGGCATCTGGCATTTGTTTGACTGCAGCCGAGTTGTTCCAACACACGATATTCCAGCAGCGCGGACGGGGGAGCGCTCAAAGCGCTGGGTGCCATCCCATACCGTTTGCTTTAATAATACATTTAGGGGCCAAGCTTGCTTTGTATCCTTGTGCATAATTACCCATATCCAAAAAAAAAAAAAACCTCACACACACTCATTAGTGTTCTGTTCCACTGGCTTAATTATACCCCTTAATTAAATCTTGACTAACTGGGGGTCACTGCAGTGTCAGTGGGATTTGTCACTGTTTGTCAGCAGGTGTCTGGTCACATCTATTTCTGGTTTCCCTGTTGCTGTATTCTGTTTAAGAGCAGGGTCTTGTCTAAATGGACGACACTGTTATGGGTTGCCTTATTGTGTTTAGTGCCTCACAGATTAAATAAAACCCCAGCGAATCTGTTCTGCAGTATTAGTACTCTCCCAATCTTTACATGCAGAAGGGGGATATCAAGCAAATATAAACCTTTAAAAGCAGTTCATTACCTCAGTTGTGCTCCCTCTCAGAGGCTTATTCTTTCTGCACTGAAAAAAAAAAAAAAAGGTCTTATTAATTTATCAGATAATCTTGTCTTCAACAGGTGGAAAAATATCTTGATATACTGCATATATCAATCCAGAGATCATTCTCCCTTCCTGTACCTCCTAAACATGAAATGAATTTGAAACATGACCAGCAAGAACAAGCTAAATCAATATTACACACATAGCAACTACAACATAGCATGTGCGACCCTCACTACATTGCTTAGAGCCAGAGGGCCTGGCTTCCCCGTTCCGTGTTCCTTGAATAATTCAGAGGGAATTTTGCTTGGGCAATAAGTGCATAATAGTGCCATTTCTTTCTGTATCAAATTTGCATGTTTGGGATTTGTTATTTTAGCAAGTTACTTAGGGGAAATATAATTCCCATGTTTACGCATATAATAGGCACCTAATGTTCATCTGAATAATTGATTAGTCAAGTCAGGCTTTCATAATTAGTTGTTGGCTTTCCAGTATAAGCCCACAAAACACTTGCTGTCAGTCTACAGACATTTTTAATTTATTAATATATATGTTATCAAAAGAGATGCAGTAGTTACCTGGAAAGCATTTATTATTTATTCTGTGGCAGTTGAAGAAGCATTTCCATTCCAGCCACGTATTTTCAATCTATTGTAACTTTCCCAGAAGATTTTCTTGTTGTTCTGAAAGTTTTCGTGCAGGTTCTCCACCTGTAAGCACATGCAATTGGACATGTTTGTTTTTTAAAAAAAAAATCCACCAAAAATCAGCCAATCTTATACAGAAGCTAAAGAGTGACATGTTTCATTGATTATAAGTAATGTGTATCATTCATTGCTATTCAGATAAATAACCAGCACCTAAATAGATGCCACCAGGCGATATCCCTAATGAAGTCATAGACTGTGTCACTAGGCAGAGGCCGCTGCCGATAGCGCCCGGGTGACAGTGACACTGCACTTCTGAGCTGCAGAGCTATGTGATTAATTGCAGAATTACCAGATGAACTGTGTTTACCGCCTAAGTCAATTACCTCATTTGAACTCAACCACGAATCCATTTTTGTTTCCTCATTTTCCTGACCTTTGAACAGTTTTCACGCAGTTGTCATTTAAGAGCAGAAAACTCGCTCCTTGCTCCAGAAACCTTCCATAGGTGCTTAAAATAAAACAAATTTATTGTGAAGCCCCTAATGAAAAAAGTGTTCAGTACTCAGTAGTAGTAATTTAAGATCTAGTGTCTGATAAAACATCAGGACTAGAAATTGTCTGGTTTATTCTCCTGGGAAGCAAACTCCACCTTTCCATTGGGAGGCAGCATTTGCTTCTACCACTTGCTGAGTGTAAGACATTGAATTTTAAAAAGATATTATTACAGAAAAGGTATTTTAGTTTAGCATATGCTAGGACTTTACTTTTCCTAGCCCCTGCTCAGAAGAGTCACTTTTTTTTTTTCCTCAGAGAAAATATTTAAGTTTCTGCTTCCCGTCAGTGAGATGCACTCTTTGCAGCGTATTGAAGCAAATGCTTCAATAAATGTGCATTTCCCCAAATCAAAGTCCAACAGGGGCTTGTACTGTTAGGAGTGTATTAAATTCCCTGCCTAATAAGCGGGGAGATACAACTGTAATATCAGCATTCTAAAAACCTTGCAAATATAAAACATTTCTCCTATACAACAGCTTTTTGTTTGTTTGTTTGGAAAGAATATTACATAAAATCACTTTGCAGTGGTAGAAAAAAACTGTATGCCTGTTTTGGTAGCGTGATTTATTTAATCGTGGTTTACCGCTGTGAATTATGTGGTCTCGCAAAATTCATGCCACAAAGTTCTTTAGCAAAACTGCAGCATCTTGTATATCATGCTATAAAATATGTATTCACATTACATGGTACACGTATACCCTCTCTCAGTGTCTACTGAAAGATAGGAGAATATAGCAGAATTCTTCTCTTCAACAGAAGTTTAATAACATACCTCCCATTGCAAAATGCACATATATATCTAAAGGTGTCAAGGTAAAGTCCTTCTCCCACAATACCTGTATCCTGTACTCATTATAAAAATAATAAAACAAGGTATAAAATATCTAAAAAAAAAAAAAAAAGAATCTTTATAAAAATATCCAAAATCTCTATAGACATAAAAATATAAAATCTCATTATTTATTTTTGTATTAATTGCAAAATTATAAAAAAACCTATATTGCAAAGGCAATATGCACATGGGATTCAGAGCTAAATTTGCAGTTGCTGTTTTAGTTTCAGCGTAGTACTTTGCGCAATGTTAAAATCTCAATTAGAACATTTTAGCAGTATTGGAATTTTCTAGTGGGATATCTTTAAGAGTAAAGCTTGCTGCATGGAAAGTACTTACAATTTAGGCTGGTGAGCTAGTTAAGAATTAGAGTTGTGCAAAAACAGCCACGTCCACGTGCACAAAGTTCTCACCACTTCTTCTGCCCGCAAACCTCGAGCTTCAAAAACATCTCCCAGGGACTTTGCGTGGCTGTCTCAGGTCTTCCCTTTAGCCTTGAAAAGGGCACTAGTTCATGAAAAAGAAAAAGTTTTAATATGGGAAATAAATCTATCTGCTAAAGAGATGCATATTTCCATGATTAGACAGGTGATCTGAGATCATATAAATAAACCATGAATTGAACCCCCCAGTTGGATCACCCGGGCGGTTTTCCTGGGTTACACTTAAACGAGAGCCATTATGCGACTTCCACCTAAACTCTTGTCTGTACCAGCCTGACAGCTCTGCCATTGCTCTTAGTGAATAACAGAAGTTATATCATTCAGTTTCATTAAAAATGCATCAGTGCTTTTTTTAGCAACCTTCCCCTAATTCATTGACTCAATTATGCATCGAACAATAAAAACGCTCGGTATAATAAAAACACAGTATTAAAATGTGGTTTATACATAAATATTTCAGTGTGGTGAGGTTGTTCAGGGGGTTTAAGATATTAACAAGATGAATGCTGTGGTTTGGGGACAACAGAGCGCAGTTTTGTTGAACATCTCCATCAGGAGGAAGATGAGTCTCTAAAACAAGAAGGCCTGAAGTGGCTGCACATGGTATGAGCTGGAGATGCTGCACGTGTTTCACGGACAGACTTGCCGTGGGGTTAGCGAGGGCTGCCGGCATTGCTCCCTGCAAAGGACAGAGTTCAATTCCGGGCTGTACACACATATTTTTCCAAAGTACGGGGACGCCCAGCTCTCCAAAGGCTGAGGTTGGAGGGGGCTCCGTGCCCGATGCCCGCGGGCTCCGCATCCCAATGCTGGGCGGCGCTTCCCGCAGGAGCCGCGCTGCGGTCCCGGCGAGCTTCCCGGGACCGTTCTGCACCCGCTCCAGCCTTCCCCGCAGCGGAGCGGGTTACTGAGAGCGGCGAGCTGAGGTCCTCATCCGGGGGCCGGCTCCCCGCGCCGCAGGGCAGGGGCCGCGCCGACGAGCCTGGTAACGCGGTCGCTGCGGGACAAGATCCATCTCCGTGCTCCACTGCATCCATCGGGGAGCTCACGGGCACGTCCCCCTCCAGACTGACCAGCTGGCGCGCGGGAGGACGCGGATGCGCCGGGACGGGAGGGCAGGGGCTCGCCGCTTCGTTGCGGGGCTCATTATGGGGGCAACTCGCAGGGAGCAAGGGTCATAACACTGTTTTATGAATTATTTACACTGAAATATCAGGTCTTTGCCTCCCTTTGATTTGTACCTCACCCACTCCAAGCAGAGTGGGACAAAAGGGATGCAAATGCCTGACCAAACGTTTGCATAAAGGAGACCGCCATGTATAAGTGACCTTAAAATGCGATTTTACTAATATATGGTAGTCATTACAGACATGAGGGTAGGAAAAAACTTCACGGGTCACCTAATCCATTCCCCTCATACAGTGACAGGCTGTTGATGATGTATAGAAATGAATTGCCTTTTAATTGCATGCACTGGAAAAGTCCTCACCCTGCCTCTAGTTCAGGCTTCTCAGGGGCTTCTTGACAGGTTGCACTGTGGAAAGAGGCAACGTGCAGGCAACACAAGAGATAAAGAGTAAGCTACACATGCTTCTCAGCTCATAAAGGTAACCTAAAGGAACCCACATTCAATTCCAGACAGCAAATAGTCAGGTATTTGCAAAATAAATGTGTTTGACACAGTAGGTTGTATTTTGGTGCTGCATGTGCTCCTGTAAGAGGAAGTATAACAGGAGCTGTTGCCAGAAGCTGCACTGAAAGTTGGCTCGTGTATTTGAAAAATGTGCACACTATTGCAGCAATACAAACTAAGGGGCTGCTCTGTCAAGTCTTGTACTGAAGCACAGATGTTTCTGTATTTTTGTCTACATATGGACTGTTGGATCAATCTTGAAGACATGCACAATAAAATTATCCTATAGCATCGAACCTCAGATACATAGGATGCCAGGTTATACAGTTATGCACAGGACAAAAATACTGAGCTAAATATTCTCACTATGTTGGTAAACTGATGCTTATACTTAGGTAAGAAGAGAGTGCTGTATTATTTAACCAGACTTTCTGGATTTATTTTGGAGGCTGGCAGTTTAAACTGGAAGGTAGATATTTTTATTTATAGAGAACTGTACGTGCATTTTCCAGGCAATGAAGCAGCCCTTTTCTACTATTGGATTTACCGTAACATAAACAGATATGGCAAAAAATCATAATAATAGGCTGTGCTTTCCCTAAAGACCTTAGAATAAAAAGAGATACAGACAAAAAAGGAAAGGAAACAGAGGCACAGAGATTAGTTAAAAATGAGGTAGGTCAGATTAAAAAAAAATTAAAAGGAAAGAGTTTAGTCCAATACCTGCCAGTGAAATGAGGCTGAATGTTTGCATAATCTTACATCCATTTATATTTCTAAACCTTCCTTTGATAAAGCTGAGATTAATCAATAACTTTTCTCTACATTTGGGTATCAAAGTCACTTTTTTTTGTTGCAGTAAATCTTCAGAGGTAGGACTTGTTAATGAACCCAATTAGAAAACAAAGCAACCAACTCATTAACAGTAAATTGTAAGTAAATAAGATCATCAAGAGTGATTTTTGCAAGAAAACGTTATCTTTTTACCATTGCTCTGCAAGCAAAGAGTACATACTTTTCACGTTTCTGCCTCTGTGACCAAAACTTAGTTCCCATATTTACCACATATGGTGCAACCATAGGTGAATCAAAGCTAATCAGAGCAACCTGGTTTTGGTCTTCGTTCCTCCAGCTGACGTGGAGAAATGTGCTAAGAGGAACCTAATACATTGGGTTTAGACTTTCTTCCGCTTTACTAAGCTCATGCTTACTCTTCCATTGCCTATGGAGATTTAGGAACCCAATTTAGAGACTAAAAATCCAAATACCTCATAATTAGATGACCAACAACAGAGCTGTAATTTCCTTCTTCACCTTTCCAAAAGAGCTTGCCTATAAAGTTCCAGTTTGTTCTGTTGTTTGTACTTCAAAATAAATCCCATATCAACACTTCCTAATAAGCAGCCCAATTAATAGAGTTCTTTCAAGGATATGGATATTTTTAAGCAAATATTAATATTAATCATCTTAACTGCAGTTTTCCAGTCTGCATGGACCCTGGACCGAGTTGTGACAACCTTATTTCAATACCTCTGGGAATTCCGAATTAGAATACAGGAAACAGGAAGTGGGAATAAATGAAACCATGCCAAATAAAAGGATAAATGGAAAAAAACCATTTGAAAGCACACTTGCCTATTCCTTAAACCTTCATTCAATCGGTACTTCCTGACCTTTTTAGTAGCACAGCTCTGCTTGCTCTTTTACACTCGAGTTTTTCAGGAAAGGAGCTAATTTTCTTGAAAATGATGTTCATAGTTGGGAAAAAAAAGCCATATAGTGGTAGCTACATGCTGAGGGCCTTCTGTAGTGCTTTTAAGATACAAAAAACAAGTGCTAAGTGTTTTGGATCATTTTCACATGTGGTAGCTCATTGGCTCATGCATCAGTACTTCCCATTTCTCCCACCCAACCCTCTTGTATGACTTCAACTCTCTTCAGTGGTGTTTTTGGGCATACTTCTCTATCAAATCAGATATTGTCATAATACACAGTAACATGTCTTGGCTGTCCTATAAGGCTGGATATTCTTTCACTTTGTCTTTCGTTGTTGAATCACTCTTCTGATTTAATGTGGCCCACGCTCATCTTGTAACCTTGAGAAATACACATAATATCTCAAGACCAGAAGACCAGCTATGCTGATAGCATATAACCAGCAAAAACAAAGCAAAACAAAAAACTTTAAAAATATCTAGCACTGTACTCACCATTCCCTCTTCCATGCCACCAGTGAATCCCTGGATTCGCTCTGGGGGATGCTTGTGGTCAGCACAGAAGAAGAGGACCTGTAAAACTCCTGTTCTTAGCTCAGTCACTAGAGTTTGTGAAATTAAGTCCTTTCCACTGCCATTATGTCACTTTCAGTGAAATGGGGGTCATAATGTTGGCCTCTTAAAGTCTGCAGATATGTTTCATTATAAAACTCTTAGAAATTATTACTTTCAGCAGCTGGATCTATGCATTGCCTAAAGAAATCTAGCTTTTGGCAGTAGGGCATCTTTCCAGAACGTCTCCAGCATTGTGTATTTTTTCCCCTTCAGCTGATTTCTCTTTTGTGGCTATTTTTTTAGCAGAGCACTCTTGTTTCAGTATTACAGGATTTAATTTGTGGCTTTCTGTTTCTCTCAGGTCTATCCCAGGCTTAGGTTCTATGTTCATAGAGGGCAAACCTACATAGCTCACGCTATTTCTCTTAGCAACTCTCCTACTGTTCCCTTGGAGTTCTGGCTGGTCCTCAGCTGTTTGTCTGAACTCAAATCACCTGGGGACTCTGCAGACCAATATCTTGGTTTTCAGAATTATCTTAATGCTAAAGACCTCTTGTTTAACTTAGCCTTCTCTTGGACACTTTCAGACAGTGTCTAAATTGCTAGCTGAAATGTAGAAGGTGAATCTGGTTTGAATATATTCTCAGATTTGTGCTTCACTTGTAAATACAGACATAGCCCAGCCCCTCCTGTAGCCTTCACGTCATTTCTGACTCTCTAGTTACTTTGTACCTGCTCTTTTAGATAGGTTTCTTTAGCATAGTCCTCACAAAATTTAGTATGGAACTGATGTTTCTGTGTCCTGCAGAGTACATATTGAGTCCAAGTAAGCAAATAAATAGTGTGAATGTAGCCTTAAAGAATCACTGCAGGAATTCACATCATGACATACTCTGGTATATGCCACTAAAAAGAAAACATTACTGGAGTAATAAAAACAAAATAAGGTAAAAATTACATTTTCTTACTCTTAATTTTTGTACTTTTTTAAAAAAAGGCATTACTTTCAAAAAAATATAATTCTACTTCAGATTTGGTGTTTACAGGAATGGTATCTTAACATCCAGTATATTGAATTCTATGTGCTCTTTACACCTATCTTCATACCTGTGCTGGAGAGAAATAAATGCAGACTCTATTAGTCTTTCTTATTATTACTATTAAATTAAATGGAAACAATTTAAAGGATGCCTGTGTTGCTGCCTATAGAGCAGAGTGCTATGGGACACATGGCACTTGCAAGTGCAGGACCATAAATGTGCAGAGAGGTTGCTCAGGCTCTCCCTGAATTCAGCATGTCTCTGTTGTGAAATAAATGAGTAAGAAATACTTTCCGTATTATATTTAGCTCGTGGAGTTTTATAGAATATTTATTTGGGGGAAAATAAATTTGGTTCTTACTAGGACTCTGACTTTAATATTTTACGCTATTAACAATGCGTCTCTGTGTGTGGTATTGATCTCTGTCAGGGTTTGATGTTGCTGTTTTCTAATAAATTTTACAAATGAGAGCTAATGTAGGAGGTGAAGTTTACCTATAGTCTATTGCAATAAGTGTCAGCTGGAAAAATGGGGTAGGTGTTAGAAAAATGACATGATAATTTACCCAATAAATCATCACACAGGAAGGGACCATTACATTTTACAAAACCTTTTAAACAATGCTAAAATATTTGTGACTTAAAGAAGTCGATAGAGATTTTAATCAAAGGCTGCTGTACAATTGAGTTAAATTGCTGATTCAATATATCCAGAATAAATTCACCCCCAGTACTTCAAAATTTACTAGTCTCCGTCTCGTCTTCGGATTCCCAGGAGCATGTCGCTGTGTATCCTAAGAAAGCAGATCAGAGCCCCAAGGATAACAGTGAATTGAACGGGCCTAATTCCCATTTCATTAACATGGAAGTCAAGGTTCTCGTGCTCCTGCAAGTGAACCACGAATCTGCCCCATCACATTTTCACAGTTAGTTTGTGGGCATCAAGTAACACAGGTGTGTATCTGCAGTAATTTAAATGAGCAAAATAGTTTTACTACCAAACTTGCTATATGAAGTGCACAGAATTATTGGATTTTTCAATTCTAGGCCTAATTTTGCATAACCTAGTGCTGTACTAACATCAGTAGAGATACTCACAGGAGTGAGATTTTGAAGATCAGCTCTCTGGGCCCAGTGCTGAAGACGACACCTCCTTCGCTCTGTGAGCTGTGTGTTGGGAAGAATCATTTTGCTGTTTCCTTATCTTTGCTTTCACTTTGACAGGAACAAAACACTGCATTGTAAGCAAAATTTTCATTTGGGACTCAAAAGAAATCCTTTTCTTATTTTCAGTAGAGAAAACAAAACCAAAAAAAGAACCCAAGGAAAACACATATATAATTCATCAGAAATAATGCTGACTGCAAAATACTAAGTAATCTTCATGCAGTTTACACAGGATACGGGGAGATAAATGTGTTTTTCAGGAAAAGGAGGAAAAATAGGATTTTTATGTGTTGTATTTGAGGCACTCTATAATACATAGCTATATACAAAGTAACATGCCACACACCTTCCTAGGCACGGACACCACATATTGCCCCCTGTGCGTTTTAGGAGGGTGAAAGCATAGGAATGCTCTGAGGTCTCACATTGCTCAATAGCAGTATAAACCCCTCATCCACGTCCTCTAACAGATTGGAAGGGACTCGTTATTCCAAATACCAGTAGTCCAGCGAGCAAGGAATTAATGGAGCAGGGGCTTGAGCTCGTGCCTGCAGCGCCTCGCGAGCCACCTCTGAACTGCGTTTGAGAGAAGGTGCAGCCGTCCCTTGAACTTACACACATCGGGCTGAGCAACTCAGACAGATGTTTAATCACTCCATATTCACCAGGAAACGGCTATTCAGTGGCCATGGGGTTTAAAAGTGGCACTGTGAAATGGATGCTTCACCTTATTGCTACATTGGCGTCCCCTTTTAAAAGCACAAGTAAGAAGAGCTCAGCTGCATCTAATGCGTTTTTATCACATAAATCTCAATCACTGTATTTTTTGTTTTAATCATTAGACACCCTTTTAAGTTTTCAGTAGCAGAAAGGCCCAAAGCTGTAGTGCCAGTTAATGCAAATGAAAAGAGATGAAAAGGAATCCACCAGCTTCTCCAAAGGCAAGGGTTGAATGGGTAAAAGGTGACTAATCTTTGACTGAATCTGCAGCAATAATTATTAGGAAAATATTTAACTTAAAGCAACACACAAAAAAATGCACGACCCCAAAACTTTTAGCAGGTAATTCATCAGATGTCAGATTGAAAACACCTCTTCAGAAGAAAAATTGTAATAAATCTGCAGTTGTTGGTTACAGTGTACTCAATATTGTGAAACACTTTCCTGAAAGACACAATGTGGTCTTGACAAGATTAGTGTGCATTTCAGCAAAACATACACATCATTCTTCATTTGTTCTGTTTAGCAGTTTCCACGCTGTTCTTCAGAGAAAACAAAAGTAATGATTAACGGCGGAGCGGTGGG
>NW_010583772.1:6577-30571 GCF_000705375.1 Tinamus guttatus | reverse complement strand
TTATCATGGGCACAGACAGCATGGGGACAGAGCAAGGCTGTGTTTGTGATAGCACTCGCTTTGCTCTGACTTAGTAATATATCCATCTAGAGAGTCCACACCTCTTCCTCCACTCCATCTCTATTGCTCATGGATTCGAGGCTCAGGGGGATATCTGAGTGCACTTGTATTAGCTGTGAATACAAGCAGAACAGCAATTACAATGTAAGATTATCCTTAACGCTGCAAAGCCAAAGCATGCAAACATTTAGCAATATCTGAACTGAGACTGTCCACGTAAGAGCAATTCAGCCCCTTTGTGTCTATGTGTTAAGATCTCTATTATAACACAAGTGCAGATTGAGGATAAGATTAGTACAGATAATACAAGCATTAAATAATTTTGCAGCACTTGATTCCACAAACTTAAAATGCTCTTTTAGCATAGGGATTCAGATATAGTTCCTCTACTCCTTTTTTATTAGCAAACTGGAAAAAAAAAGTAGCAAATAATATCAACCTCTCAGCACTGATTTTGCACTAATCTTCTCACTTGGTCTACTGATTCTCTTCTCATTTCATTTCCTTGTACAGTCCAAGGAGGAGAAATAATTTGGGAGACAGGCTGAAGGGGCAAAAGCTGGGACAAGAACAGCTAGGAGAGGGTCTATGGTCAAGGAGATGGGAAGCTGAGGCTAATGAGGAGGGTAGGCAGAGACTTGGATGTTTAAAATGTTAGAATCTGATCTTAAGGCAAGTGACTGAAAATGGATAGGAAACACTGGGTGACTTTCATAGACAGTGCTGCAAAAACTATCACTAGCAAATGTTACCATTTTCTCTAAAAGAGCACATCATACAGCCAGAAAAGAAATGTTTGCAAGGATAAACCTCAAAAATTCATTAGATCATAGGTGATAACATTTGAAAAGACCTATTGCACCATGCAATCCAGCTCATGCAAGATTGCTGTCTATAATGTGGTTTCCCATGCATTGCCAAATCTACTTCAAACTGACTGAACTTAGAACACCTGAAAAGCTATTTTAGTAGCTCTTTCTCACTGAAATTTTAGGACCATTCTTCTTTTTATTTTTTTTCCCCTCTCTCTCACCTAGGTTACAAACATTTTCAATCTGTTCAGCAATTGCTAGCTGTGCAGGTTTCTCATGGCCACACTATGCACATCCCTTTCTTACCCTACCTGTGTCACTTGAAGCTACTCAGCTTCTGTTTATGAAGCAGTTTTCTTCCTTTTTAAAAGAACCAGGACCATCACTGAAGTGTTTACCTGTCTCTTCACTTTATCCCTTTTCAAGGGAATTGCTTCTTATTCGTCCCGATTGTGGTAGCAGTGCTCTTGACACCTGCAGATCCTTCACCATTTCAAAAAACTAAGGTCCCAGGTTAGAGAAGATGATCACATTAGCACTTTAGTTCCTGCTATTATTGCTTTTGGATAAGAATAATACCTCATCCCATGAACATTTCATCAATATCTTATATAATCTATTATTATTACTCTGCAAAATAATGCCATAATTCTGCTTTCCTACAATGCAGCCAGCTGTAAATATTCCATGCATTTTAGAGATAATGCTTTTGGCAGCAGCCTATTTATTTAGCTGAGAATAGCAATTTTGTGAACAAGGACTTTTTGATACCATTTCTTTTCCCATAGCCTTAACCAGACACTGAAGACAGAGGCATGTGGCTGGTTTCCATCAGATGAGGTAAGAATTTCACCCCCAGCAATGTCACCCATGTCCGTGCTTGCCTTGCAGGTTGATGACCAAATGAAGCTGCTTCAGAACTGCTGGAGTGAACTCTTAATCCTAGATCACATTTACCGGCAAGTGGTACATGGAAAAGAAGGCTCCATCCTCCTGGTTACCGGGCAACAAGTGAGTATGTGGGCTCAAAGCCATATTGATGCCTTTTTAATAATCATTTTCAAAATAGCAGAAGTTTAACTAGGTCAGAGGCCTGTGTCCTGAGAGATTCTCCACAAATAATGCAGGTAAAATGACTTGTGCACTCTGTTCCTAGTCTGCTGATTACAGTTAGACTTCTAAAAGCAGATATAATCACAAGCACTTTGCCTTTCAAATATGCTTGTATACTTCAGTGATTGAAAAATAGTAGATGAGAAGTGTTTCACAAGAAGTTATATTTCCTTAGGGCTAAAATGGTTTCTGACAACAACAACAGAACTCCTAAACCCTGTGCTTTAGGTCTAAGCAATTATAGTTTATTTTCCCTTCAGAACTGTAGTTTACTCAAAAGAATCATTAGCGGGATCAGAAATCTAGATAACTTGCAGCTATTACCGCAGAAATATCTTACTCTTAGAGAAGTATGCATGCATGTGAGAGGAAGCCAGGAGCCAAGACTTCTAATCCCAAGAAAATTATTCAGCCCACAGGATACAAATGCAGGTACTGCCTCAGGGAATGCACTCTGCATTTTATGCACTGCTTTCCAAAGGTTAATTTTCTCCAGGCGTCAGATGCATAGGTCACCCAAAACATAAGAGCAAAAATATGGCATATATCAGGAGAACTGTGAGAAATCCCAAATAAAAAAGAAAGCTTTGTCTCATTCATTCTTTTCCAAAGCACAAATGACTTGACAATGAAAATGAGAACCTTATTCCTAAGATTCTTACTCTGACTTTAATGGAAAAAACTTCACAGTATCAATGAGGAGTGTTCCTGGGCATTGTATTCTTGATTCAAAGTGAAAACAAATGATGGTCCATTGCTATTTAAGTAGTTGCAAACTCAGTTGTGTGACTATATACACACATGGGAAAGACTTTCTATTTCTAACTACTTAGATACGTCTCTTAAATCTACGTGCTACAGAATTCCCATAAAGGTTTAGTCATCTCAAGACTGCAACCATTTCTCAACACTCAAAAGTGTTTATAAGAACCAGAAAAGAAAGAAAACTATCTGTCTGCATTTCTGGTTAATAGTTGTATAGTGGAAGAGAGAACTGGTCCAGTCATCCAAGAACAGAAGTGGGAAAATTCAAATTCTAGCTATGAAACTGACTCCTGCAGATCTCGTGGGAAGTCACTGACTTATCTGAGATAGTTTTTTCTCCCTAATTACTTTAACTAAAATTAGTTGTGGTACTGTTGATTTAGTCTGGTATTGCTGAAAGAATTACTGATTCCTTTTCTGTTTCATCATCTGCAAAACAAGGACAACTGTACTAGCAATTACTTCATTTACCACACAGGGTGCTTGACTGATTCCTTTGTTTATAAAGCTGAGTATATTGACTGTTCTCTGTTCCTAAAGAACTGCCAAGTTAATGTCTCATTTGTTTCGTGACCAGCTAATTTTTAAAAAATCCTGAGTGCCTACATCCCTCTGAAATCAATTGACCTTTAATATTTTTAAAAGCTGGCCATTGTCCTAATTTTTCAACAGCACTAGATCTTACTATACTGCCCAACTTTACTTTTACTTAGGAAAAAAAAACATAGTTGCTGGACAACAGGTAGCAGGTGCTTAATAAGTGCATGCTCTTTAAAATTTTTAAAAATCAGCAGCTTGGCTTGAAAATTTTATATTTCCAAGAAGAAATATCATCTCAAACTAAATTAAAACCTGGCAAAATTGGACTGATTGCACCTGGTTTTGCCCCAGGTTTATCAAGTAGGTTTAGCACATCCTCTTTTCAACCAAATTTCACTTCTTCCTGTGTTCAGACCAGCTTGGGGCTCTATGCAGTCACGTCCTCCACACTCCATGTAGTGGGGAGCTGCTGTTGGGCCCCCTTGAAGGTTGTCTCTTCTCCCACATATGGGAAGTGCTGCATCCCCCGAGGGTCTTGGTGACCCTCTCTGCTGCCAGGGCACAGTGCTGGTCACGCTTGCTTGCTGTTTGCCGAGACCCTTGGGACTTCTCTGAGGAGCTGCTCCCCAGCCGGCCTGCCCTCAGGCTGTGTCACTGCGAGGGGCTAGACCTGCCCGTGTGCGGGACCTGGCACTTGTCCTGTTGAGTGTCCTTGTTATTCCCTTTCCTATAGGCTGTCCAAATCCTTCAAGACGGTAACCCTGGGTGACTGCCTCTTCCTTCCTTTGGTGTCATTCACAACCCTGATGAGCATGCCCTGCTCCATTGCCTCCTTCAGGTCACTGATACAGGAGTTAAGCAGGACAGGTCCAAGGCACTTGTTACCGGCTTCCAGATACAGCATGATCCATTAACCACTGATCTATCCCCAGCCATCCACCCTCCTTTTCTGTTCATCTGGTTATCGACCCATCCAGACCATAACCCCAGTCGAGCTCCCAGAGGGCTCGCTCCAGGATTTTCTCAGGGACAACAGTGAGGCTTTTCGGCCTTTAGTTTCCCAAATCGCCCTCGCAGCCTTTTTTGAGATTCAGTGCAACATTTGCCTTTCTGCAGTCACTGGGGACATTCCTCAGCCTCCATGACCTTTCAGTGATAGTCAGCAGCCTCGCATGGACATTGATGGACCTCACAGCACCGCTGCAGCCGCTCCGATCCCATAGGCTTCCACTGTGCCAGGATCTCTCCAGTCATGCCTGGCTTTATCCTCACCCCCTGCTTATCACTCCCTGCCTTCAGGAACACCACTTGGGAAACCTCATTTGTGAAGATCAAGGCAAAGAAGGTAGAGATTATCTCAGCCTGGCCTGTTTGCTGCCAGTAAATCACCAGCCCCGTTCAGCAGCAGTATCACGTTCTCCTTGCTCATCCTTTGAACAGTAATAACATGGCAAAACTCTTTTTGCTGCGTTTGACATCCCTCACAAGTCTCAAGTCTAACTGAACTTTGGCTTTTTCAACCTCAGTGCTACATGCTTGGGCAATGCTTCCATACGGCTCCTTCCAAGGCATTCCCTGCTTCCCCTGGTCTATACAGCCTTTTTACACTACACTTTAGTCATGAGTTACCTGTTTAACCAAATTGATCTGATGCGTCTGCTTCTTCTCCCAGTGTTTTGGGTCCAACCCAAAAAGGTTGGACCTTCTTGGCTGCATCAGTTGAGTCAGTTGTCTCCCTAAGACACAAGGGCAGTTCAAATGTATTTATGAAAGAGGAATTATGCCTGTGTCTGTCTGCTCTCTATTGACTGTAAAATAATTCTGGAAACCCAGAGGTCTAGACTGAGGTATTACCAGTGTTTGCTCTTGCAATAAATGCTATAGGCTGCCAGTAGCTTCCCTGATCCTCTCAGCTCCTCAGGTATGGAGAGAGAAACAACTATATCTCTATCTCGTAAAAATTAATTGATTAAGGTTTGGAAAGCACTCTGACACCTCTGATGAAAAGTGCCATGGATGTTTTTATTTATTGCTGCCAGCAAAGCACTATGAGTGAAATTACAGTCAATCATCTGGCTTTCGAACATATTAACTTTAAACTGAGGGCCTGAGCTAGATAGCCTGCTTTATTACCTGAGAGATGATGATTATCCTCACAAGTTAGCAAATTTAAGGCCTTAGAAGCCTTCTTCCTTGCTTTCCTTAATTCATCTCTCCATAAAAGCCACCCATAAACACAGGCCCTTTTACAGTCCTGGTCAAGGAAGAAGCTGCAATTAGAAGGAACTGCTTTTCCCACTCCAAGTACAGCCTCTGCTCCAAAGAGGTCAAAGTCAAACTTCACCCAGCCCTCTGGGGCCGTACCATTTCTGTTCCATACCAGCTGCCTAAAATGGGCTAGTAGAAGCATCCTGAATAGTTTTCAAACACATAGGCTTAAATCTGTTACCTCCAAGCACTCCCATCACATTACCATGCCTCTGTATTTTTCTCAAGCCACCGGCTTATGAGTTTTTCCCAGTGTCAATCCACTGTTCCTGCTTTGATGGGGAAAAAGTGCAGTCAGCAACAAAGAAGCAAGCTTTGGCCCTTGCACACAAAGACCGTGTTTTATTTTATTTTGTTATTTGTTTGGTTGGAGTTTCATAAAAGCAGCTCCTTTGTGTTTATATGTTTCAAGAAAGCACTTTTTTCAAAACATTACGATTCCTCAGCAATTCCTCAGAAACAAGTTTCTCTCTATGCTGCACACTTCATTTTCTGCACTAAGTCTTGCCCCTTAGCAGCAGTGATTACCATTTCAAAAGGAAATAAAGTAGCACAAATGCATTTTACAACTCTCCAAATTTCATAATAGAAAGCAGCTAAGGAGTAATTTGCAATGTAGTAGTTAATTGTAAACCACTGCCAATATGCTTTCCACATGCCAGGTTTCATTGGCTTGGCATGTAATTTTAACAGATCATTCCTAATTATAGGACTTTAAATCTTCCCACCTGAGCACCTTTCTGTATTATCTTCTGCACCAGCAATATGCTGCCAGATTCCAAGGTCCAGAACACACAAGGTAGATACTAAAGCCTAGCATAGAATATCTTTCTTTTCCATGAATTTTCTTGCAGCAGTCACACACAACATATGAATTATAGCCTAGGCTGCTCATTTGCTTCATACCTATCCTCTGCTCATTGCTGTTGCCAAAACTGCACTCTGCTGACTTTGGTCCAAGCCAAACAGATAAAAAGACACTCCAAATATAGGCCTAAAGCTCAATTTTCTTTGAGATAATTCAAACTACTGAATGATTGCAGCCATCGCACAGCTATTCTTTCTCCTGGATTTGCATTCTAGAGCGCCATCAAGGAAGAGTGAGAGAGAGAACCCAGATCTCAATAGCATTGTACGTTGAAGCAAGTGAAAATTTAGAATTTAGTGGCTTGTTTCTAGACTTCACAAGTTTTTCAGCTGCACCTTTATTTAAAGATGTCAATGCACATCATTTGGGGATTTTTCTGTGGCAAAAATATCTCTGTTAGACTTACCCTTTGCGAAGAAGGCTTCTTCTATCCCAAGAATAGCTGCATTGCCCTAGACCTGAGGAGAACCTGCATGAGCAGGGAGCAAGCGCAAGGAGATTGCCCTGCTGCCAAGCGGGTTCTCAGGGACAGCTGGGCTTTCAGGTCGGGGGGCTGATGAGGGCACTTCGCCCCAGCAGGAGCAGCACCGCAAAGAGGAAGGTGCCTCAGGCTGCAAGAGAAGAGCTGACAAAGAAAGGATGAGCAAAGTGACTTTTCTTTCATCTTAAGAAATGAATGAAAATACAAATACCAGTTATAGATATGATAAGCTAGGAGGTAGTTAATGGAAAGCTATTACTTGCTCCTTACATTCTCAAGTATTCGTTATTTTATATGTGCATGTGTGTGTGTGTGTGTGTGTAATTAATCATTTCTTTACTCTGAAAAAAAATAGTTTTCAAATGACCAGGGAACCACAATAGAACATAAAAATATCCCATCTTTTTGACATAAAGAAAACAGATAGTAATCATGTTAGCTTTTTCCAGCAGCATACTGAAATACAGAATCTGACCAACAAGTGCCAAAAGAATTTGTACTAACAAAATGCTGCTGCTTTGCTTTTTCATTAAGCTTGTGACCGCAGCCAGTGAGGCTTCAGAGTTGTAGTGAGCTAAAGTTGCTGCCAGCATTAAGGTGTCACACTGCCCTACTGAGTCTACCTAAATATTCACAACAAGATCTCCAACATGGGGTCTAACTTTCAATAGGGCTTATGGATATTCAAATGCAGCAGCAATTCTGGGTCATTTCTATATAAAAAAGCATAAAGTGCCCAACAACACTTCAGTAAAGAGATGGAATCAGTTGCTCTTCAGTTGGAGGTTAGTTTGGCCCTGCCTGTTACTTTATTACCTTCACATTAATAACTTGAAAGACCTCATATTCATCATTACTGGCGTAGTAAATTTAACGTTAATGATTAAAATAGCTATCTGCATGAAGCTTAGTGATACTTCTGTCATCCTGTGTTTTATCACATAAATATAAATACCATAAATTAATATATAAATGGTCAAGCACAGGGCATAAAATTATTTGTGTCTTGATGTGCTAGTCATTCTGAAACTAAGTTAGACAAAGTAAATACAGTACTTGTGAATGATACTATTTGCATATTATAACTAATTAGCAAGCACAATAACATCGTCCTCAGGGAAAGGTCCACTGGCAACTTAATTCATTATCTTCTATTATTGTGTATCATGTTAAAATGACAAGCATCTTACACAGTGTAAGTCATCACAATTTTAATTAATACATCCAGACCTGATAAAAGCATACCTCCTGGTTTTTGTCCATGCTGAGCCCTCCTCAGTTTTTATACGTAGGCACCTCTTCAAAGTGTTCTTTCCACGTTCATTTGCTTAGAAAGAGAACACATATTGTTTTAAAAGTTTTTAATGAGAGTTTTACATGAAAATGAGTTTAATAACCAGTGGAGTTGCCAGGAAAATATATATTCTCCCTTTCCTTGAAGAGTAACTGTGGCTGTGACAGTAAATTAACCCGCTTGCTGCAGAGCACACTCAGCACTCCCTTCTGCAGGAGAAGCTCCTCTGCCCACACAGCCGTGACCCAGAGGCAGCTCCCCATGGACCCAAAGCTTTGAAACCAGGGACAGATCCTCAGGCTTGGGGACAGGTTTGTCACCAGAGGAATATATGTAGCAATATGATTATTCCTTAATGATGTCTTTCCTGATTCAGCAGCAGGGAGTCCCTGGTAAGAGGTGGCATTGAGCAAAATCGCTCCAGTCACCTCCTTGGGAGACTGCTGCAAGGCTTTGAGAAGGATGGTGCAGGCCTGCACGACATTTCCACACAACATCCTCTGACATATTCCATAAATTATATACAATTTAATTTTAGGGAATTAAGGATTCTGATTCTGCCTTAAATTTTAGGCTCTATTTCGTGGGTGTAGAGAGCAGGAGACAATATCAGAGGTGCCTGTGCCACCACCTGGACCCACCGGAGATCTGCCTTCTAGAGAAGCCTTTACTGTGAAATATCATTGGCAAAAAAAAAGAGGCACAAGTGCTCCCTGCATCCCTGGCCTTCAGCTTCAGTATTTATTTAGCCCAGGATATAGGTTTTTTTAAAAAAGAAAAAAAAAAAGTTTTACTTTTGATCTTCCTCAGATAATATCTCACTATCCTAAGCGAGTCCTTCATGGGAGAAAAACAGCTGCAGAATCAGTCACTTCCATCTATCTTAGAACTCTGCTGACCAGCTAGGAAATTATTCAATATTATTATTATTTGAATTATTGACGGCTGCCTTTCTAAGTGCTACTAAGCTTCAAATATTTTACTACGATGTACTGTTTTTAAGTGAAGATTTCATATTCAGCACTAGCTTAACTTCACCTTCATTGACATTATTTGGATTTGGACTTTTAAATGTATGAAGTAAGTTTTGCCTACTCAAGAAAGGATTTAAAAAAAAAAAACAAAACACATTCAATATTTCAGTGCCTGCAGTTTCAGAAAGGAGTCCAGGCTGTAGCCTTATTTATTTCATGCTCTGTTTGGACGGGAGCTTTGGCCTCAGGTTTGCCACATCTCAGCCCCTGGGCTGCTGAATAATTCCCTCCTTTTGTATGTTTTCTGGCTTAAGTAGATGAAACCCAGCCAGGTCATAAATCTCAAACGAGCTGTGGCACAGGCTGGACACACTGGTTTGTCACCATCGCGATTCAGGTAGTTCTGGGCACCAAAAATCACCAGAACATCAAAATCATCTGTACAGTATCAAACCATCATTTGTGAAGCAAAAGTCGTATTTTTTCAGCTATAGGTTTGCTTTTAGAAGTGGAATTCATGGTGAAATGCTGTGATTTCAGTATGCAGTTTCTGCTGAAGGTCCAGTCTGTTTTGAGCTTTTTTTTTTAAAGGCATTTTTAATCATGAATTGAGGCAAAAGACTCACTGCACCTTTTAGCATCAGTTTCTGCACCCGGGACCAAGCAAGCAGGACAGCACACTGCTTAATGTGGCCACTTTTTCAGAGCAGACATTAACTGAGGCTTTTTCATGCACAGTTGATTTTGTATAAACTGATTGACACCTTTGGGGGTCGTCTTTCCACTGACTCATAATTTTGCTCACTCTTGAAAAAGGCTCCTGTACACCCAGTATTCTCTAGTTAAAGCTGAAAATTCAACTCATCATATTTACACAATCAAAAAAAATCCATTCTGCGTGGTTTTTAATTGCAAATCCTACTCAAGGGACCAATTCTCCTGCTTAGGAGGCAGCCCTGTGCCTTCTACTAGAGAACCAACTGCAGTCAATTATGGTAATGAAATGTCAATAAATATAAAAATTTAATACACCCTGCTCGTGGTGAGCGGCAGATGAGGACTTGCCTCCCAGACAAATTTGCTGGTGCTGCAAATATTAAATGCACCTGAAAGAGTAGCAGGGTGCCCAAGAGTTCTCCAGTACAGGGATGGTGGGAGATCCAGACACCTTTTGGGTTTTTCCATTACACTATAATCGCTGCAGGAAGGCCAGTCATGTTCTTGACATCCAAACATCTTAACTTATTATCATGAAGTGAATAGCATATTCCCCCTACAAACTGGAAGCTCAGTGAGGGATTCTTGAGATTTTTTTTCCCCTCTAATAAAGAATTGCGGTTACAAAAGGGAAATTAAGTTGTGAATGAATTGACTCTTGTATGTGAACAGCTTCTCAATAGGAAGCAGTTAAATCATGTCGCCATGTTAAACTCCTCTTCCAATAGAAAGTGTTAGGGAGGTGTTATTATTTTTTTACTTATTATGTAAGTATATATATTCTTACATGTTTATGTTCTTACATATATAGACAGATATAAACAACCAATTAAGTAGTTTATGAAAGGAAGTATGGCTGGGAATCCTACAGACTACATCTTAGTTTTCCCACATATTTTTTTTGGCCCCGAGTAAGCAATTTAATGTCACTGCTCTGGTTTTCCCAGGGGTAAAGGAGGGCAGTAAAACCTATCTCACACAATACTTCAGCGCAAACACTTGACTTTATTGAAATGTAAGCACAAATTTCAGTGCTCTGCAGAATTGGGGTAGTTGCATTCTTAACATTCACACAAAAATGTACCTTCACTTTTCTTCTTACACAGTTGCCTCAATCAATGACTTGGGAGCACTAAGTGACATATAAGTAAAGCATCTTATTTAAAGTCAGTAACCTATTGATTATATTAAGGTTATCACTAGGAGAATTTATGTTAGTTCCTTTCAATTACTTACCTATATTTCCTGTTGAAATGTTGGCAGGTGTAACATCAGTTGCTCTTTCCTTTGTTTTACTCTTGTTTATGGTTGGGCAAAATCAGTTCAACACTTTTAAGATCCAAAAAAGATGTTTCAAAATGCAATGTTCCCTAGCAATTATTTTAAAAAAATAGATTTTAAGAGATTAGTGATAGAAAAATAGAAATGTGCAGTATCTATCTTTCCTCTAGCACCACCTGGAATTTATTAACTTCGTTATTGCGGGAGTCCTCAAAGAGCGGATTAGAGCAGCGATACCTTTAAACATGTCATTAACTCACAGAGTGCACTTACCACTGTGCTTGGTCTCTCTTTAGGGCCAGGCACGGTTTATTCAATCACGTTATGTGGATATATGAGGTGTGGTTGCCAACGCTGTTAGGGAGGTTCCTGGAATGGAAAGGCTCTGCAAGCCCTGGGCAGCCAGGCAAGAAGTAGATGTTTCTGGCCGAGTTGTGAACGCTGGATCATTTCCCACAAATACCGTTATATCCCTCTGGAGTAACGCAGCCAGCGTAGGCATGAAGGCCACTTCATCAGGATCTCTCCACCGGATTCTACAGTTACAGTCAGAACAAGAGACACCAAGGGAATAAAGCAAACTGACACGGGACACCACTACCGGTGCCGCGAGCAGTACTCATTTACAACGCTTCTAAAAAAAGCTAATGCAGACAATCCGCATCCACACAGATGTGACACACCATTAAGATACATGGCTGAATAATATTTTCATTGTATAGAGTTGTGCTAAAACAAGCTGGCATCTAAAATCATCCTGACTTGATGGCTTTATTAAATTGAGAGTGATTCTTTTGACTGGGAGTGTCCCAGTGGTGCGGGATTGCTGGAAACATCCTAAAGTGATTCTGTGGGCCTGATAATCATTCAGAAATATAACTCTCTCCTACAGGTGGATTATTCAGTAATAGCATCTCAAGCTGGAGCCACCCTCAACAACCTCATGAGCCATGCACAAGAACTGGTAGCAAAGCTTCGCTCCCTGCAGTTTGATCTACGGGAATTTGTATGTCTCAAATTCTTGGTGCTCTTTAGTTTAGGTAGGTAAATTCTATTCTTCATACACTACTGACTGTTGATTTTGGTGTTATTCGTTACAAAACCTTTTTTGTTTTTTCTCATTAAAAACAAAGTAAGACTTCAAAATATGTTTTTTGATTTTTATCATAATAATCTGAGGATTATCTTTTAAATATCATTTGCAGAAAAATCACGTAGCAGGGTTAAAAGTTGATTTCTATGGAAAGGATTCCTAAAACCTATGGAACTTAACAGAATATTATATGCTGTCTGTAGGCAGTTTTTGAATATCCCAGACCACAGATACAATTCTACTATAAATTCTAGGGGTGGTGGAAAAATTTAGAATAGTGCATCTTCTATGATATGTGGTGTAGTGACATGGGGTAGATGGAGATGGGACATGAGTAAACATGCCCTTTTTAAAAAAAAAAAAAAGTATTTGCATGGTAAGTATAAATCATCTTTTGTTGGCATTCTGCTGTCACATTGCAACACAAACCAGGAAAGTAACTAATAGCTTTTAATGAACTACAAGAGGCACTGTCTTGTAAATTGAAGTGTAAATTAAAGGCAATAGCTTTATGACCAGCTCTAACTAGGAATAAATGGAGGTTGTTTTGTACTAGTGGAAATCACTCAGAAAATGGAAAAGATACCTATGCAAGATGAATTAGTGAAGCCAGTACCTTCCAATGAATCAGACAAAAAAAAATGGCCAGAAAAACACTAGGAATAAAAATATAAATAAAAAAAGGATTAGGGAGTTGGATTCCTATTGTTCCTATTCATAGGCACAAATTTTTCTGCCTGCCTGCTGTTTTAGGTTTGCACTCTGTTGATTTAATAAAGCTGATTTAAATAAGCTTTGGCCAAGTAAATTTTATTTACTGGCTCATAGTTGAAAGAGACTTAATATCATAAATAAGATCAGATTCAGCTACCCCTACATAGCCAAAACTCCATTTTTATTCAAAAGGTATTTTGTGTGCAGAGACCAATCTGTTGAGCCAAGAGCAGCAATGAATGAAATATCACCATTAGTGACATGTACTAAAGTTTTTCTCAAATTTTCAATTTAAAAAATTCTTTGGTAAAGGAATAAAATTCTACAAACCTATTATGATAATAAAATTGCATTTAAACTAAAAACAGCAAGATGTTTTAATTATACTGTAAACTGTCAGTTACTGCCTTAATTATGTCCTTGCGTATAGGTTTTTAGAATTCAAATGGAATTTGAACCTGCTTCAGAAAATTTTAGGTGAAGTTTTTTCTTCTCTGAAATATAGGTAGCATAGAGACAGTCATCAGTATATGACATGTAGAAATAAATTAGAATTATTTTAAAAATCAAAATTAAGTTAAAAAAACTTTAATGAACCATTTACATTCTGAATCCCAGGAAGACATGATGGATTTATCTGGTAACCATTAACCTTTTGCATTCAGGGTTTGCATCATCCCATGTTTTAAATTCAGAGAAGGAAAAGCAAACCATCTGTTGCAGAAATTGTAATGTTTTATGACTTAATTTGATGAAAAACAAGAATTCGGATTTCGTAATTCCTAACAAGCAGGCTTTCCCATCATTGGGTAGTGGTACAGAAATCTCTGAAGAGCCTTGTAGACTTTTTCTGATAAAATATTTAGAGACTTCCTGTCACCTCAGGGATATTTTAAATTAGCTGAAGTGGTTTGGAAAATATTCACATTTAGACGGCCCTTGTCATTGATGACTTTCTTCAACATACTTTTCATTAATTTAGGACTTTTTCTTTCTTTAGTCCTTACCCTAATTCTGCCAGATGTGGTCACAAGGAGCGGGCAAGTGCCCCTTTCAGGCTTGTGCCAAGCCAGCTCATCCCATTCACATCTCATTGATGCCACTGTAAAAAGAGTGAATTCTGCTGCTAACAGGAGCCTTGTAGTCAAGCCTCTTGCATGCAGAAATGATACAGCTAAGAAAGGTTCAACACCTTTGAAACTGATTAATTCAATTTTTAGCATACTGCATAATTCGGTTTGCTAATGGCCAAAGCAAGATGTTATGCTGCAAAGAGCAGAATGTAAAGATGTTACCACTTGACCACAGAACTAGGGCCAAGTTTTAATGAGAATCATGATCAAACTGAAATGAAAAGCTCAGTAACCCTTTCCAGCTAAGCACACAGGTCTGTTCCCAAACACACGAATGAATAGTCTGGCTTAAGTTACAGTGAGCACTCACATTCTTCGACTGTTTAGGAGTCAGGTTTTTAAAGACATGGAAGTGCCTAGGAAAGCTGGCAGACACCCAACAGCATTGTCAAATCCAGCTAAGCATCAAACTCCTACTGAAATAACTGGGAACAATCATTATATCTAAGCATCTAGGTTTGTCTGCCACATATCTGCATCTGTTAGGCATCTCAGTAGGAAAGTGGTCTTAAGGCCAAAAATATATCATTGAATCAAAACAAATTTTTCGAAAACCTGAGCTGGCTCTTGTTGAAAATCGGGTCTTGTAATGTTCAATGAAATAAAAAGCACTTGAGGACATACCAGACTTTTCACACTTCTACGGATGTTCATTCCACAGTGTGAACCAAAAGCCTTATACTATTATATAGTACACACTCTCCCTCTCTATATATGTGTATATATATGTCTTATACAAAACCTTTCAAAGCCAATGTGAAGTTAATAACCCAAGAATTAATTTATTAACAAGGCTGTTAGCTGCAGTTATTAAAAAAAAAAAAAAAAAAAAAAAAAAAAAAAAAAAAAAAATAAAATATGAGGCTGTCTTCTCTATCTGTTTGTAATTCAGGGCTCTACTGTATAGTCTGTATCTTCACAAGATTGCAATCTCCTTGAGGAGAAAGAACTCTGTCTTCATCTTTTTTTCTAACATTTCAAAAGTGATTAGCCTTATAAACTAAGAGTAAAATAATATTCAAAACCCAGAGCACATACAATTTTGTCAAAATATAATTAAATCCTGTCAATCTTGCTTGCTATATTTTAAATATGAGAGGTACATTGTTAGTTATTTACTCGTCAGAGGTTCCAAAGGGACAAGAAAACCCTTCTGAGCGATAGTAGCATTACAGGCTGTTGAAGTAGCCTTTATGGCTAGCAGTGTACAGCTCTTTCTGCAGTAAGACCAACAAGTGAGTGATGCCATCCAGGAACATGTGTTCAGGTCCTTTTTCTAGTACTGTCTAGTCTCTCTGGGCCCATATGACCAACACTGCCAAGTAGAGAATGATGCAGCCGATTCAGCAATTATTGGATAAGACAGAATACTTCGGTAACTTAGGGTGACATGTCCTTAATTTCTTTCTTTCTAGTATTAATATATTTAGAATTAGGTAACTTTTAAATTTCCTCCAGGTTCTTTAAACCCAGGTAGTTCTTACCTCCCTGTACATAAGCGAGTCCCCTTTCATGATGGTAGATCTTCAAAGGTCAGTGACTGCATGTCTGTCCACCACAAGTGGTTCCTCACGCCATCAGCACAGTTCTAGTCACTGCCTGTCTCCAATGGTGAGCAAGTCCATCATACCTGGACTCTCATTCTCAGCAGAAAGTCAGTTCTCCTGAGTTAGGCTGTTGCTCTGGTGCTCCTGTAGGGTGAGAGCCTACAAGGAACAAATCAGTGTTTACAACCAGCAAGGTCATCCCCATCCCGCTGGGGACAAGCGATTCGAGCGCTGTTGAGACATAGCTCTATTTCAGGCTAGCAAGGGACAAGAGCCTTGCACCAGCATGACATTAAGTCACTGGCAGAGCTCCCCTCCTTCACAGCTTCACTGCACCATCATCACTCGATCAATTGTTCTGTAAAGACGTGCACATTTGGGCTAGACTTGAATTCGCTCACGTTATTCTGATAGCCATCAACTTGCATGATCTGCAGAGCAACATGCTGTGCTAATCCAGCAGGATTCTTTTAGGGACTCGTGATCCATCTTCCCCTGAATGAGTCCCCCAGCTGTGTACCTCTTCACTGCACACAAATGTGTTGCTTGCAACACTCATGACACATCAGAACAACATTATGGGGATCAGCCAACCTGACCCACACCAGGAATCACAGACCAGCAAATATAAACAGGGCCTGTGATGGTACAAACAGATTGGCATGCTCTTCCAGGCTGAAATCCTGGCCTTACTAAAGCCAGAAGGTTTCCCAGTGATTTTACTGTAACCAAAATTTGCCTCACTGCTTCTTTCATTCTTGTCCTACAGCAAAATAATGCTCAGCTCAACATTTCATCAATTAAATTTGCTAAATAACTAATTTTAAATGTTGTTTTAAGAAGCAAATGAGTGTCTTACACAGTATACTTTCTGGACCTGCTGAGACAACAGATCTCTCTTCATTTTGCCATCCAGTATCTTTATAGGCTGGTCACTTAACCTGAAATCAGCTGTTCTCTCTTTACCAAAACTTCCCATTTGTCCTGCCAGTTTTTATTATCTGAATTCAGCAAGGATGATTTGTCAAACCTCCCATCAGAGCAGTTTGTAAAGTGAAATGCCAATAGGAGGGAAGTTAGATGTCATTTGACCCATGTCGAGGCACTTGTCTGCCCGCTGAGCGAAATGCTGCAATAGGCAGCGGCTGCCGGGTACTGCTCCCTTATCACTGTCAGGGCCCAGATAAATGCACTTCATTTAAGAAACGAAGGCTTTATCAATGGGCAAATAATTGCAGAGCCACTATTGATCTCAGAGCTCACTTACCATGAGGCAAGAGGGACCTGTAGGAATGGCAAACATGTCATCGCTCCGTGGGGCAAACAACGGGCTCCTGCTTGAGCAAAAACAGAGATGTCTTTTTCTGGCAAACCACAGAATTACTTACTTAAGGTGACAGCCACGTTCCTCTAATGAGGCAGTATGTCCATGCTCTTTTAGATTAGTCATTCCTTGCTTTTAGCTCTGGCGCGTCAGAGCTGAGATGGGAGGAGAACAAGCCTCATTTTGGGGCTCCACTGTCTACTCTTTTGGAAAGCTTCCTGTCAAGATCTTCATGCAGATGAAACAGGCCAAAATGCAGCAGTTTGAGAGACAGACTCCCCTCTCGCTGATCACAGGACTAGTGGGAGCTTCCTGGGTTTTCAGATTTCCACAGACTATATTTGAATTTAGAAAAATACTTACTGTACACTTTCAAACGCAGGCTGATATCTCAATCATAATGCCTAATTACAGCGAGTGCCTAAAGATAATAGCGACAAATAAACATTTCCTATAATTTGGATAATCCTTTGGAATTCAGGAAGGATTGCTCAGTGCTCAGGGAGAACAACTGTTCTATGTTTACATTAGGGCGACTTGGCAGGAGCAAATAATGTACATAAAACTGATGCTTGTCTTAATTAAATGCAGTTAATGGGTGCTGGACTTTTCTTCCTAGTGCACAGAGCAGTTTAGCAATGGCCAGATATAACTCACCCTGAAGTTTAGAGTTTAAATGCAATCAATATGTATTTATAACAAGGGAGGGATCTGAATATAATTTGTTATTAGATGACAACTGACTAGTAGAAAAAAACAAGATTTAAGTATGTTTTAAGTATATGTTCCATATACTGTTTTCTGACAGAACATTTACTGCCTTTCATCCTTGATTATTGTTTGCTTGTACTAATAATGTTTTAAATAGCAGACCTTTGGAAATTACTGTCCTTTCAGCTAGTCTGGGAATGAGAACCAGAGAATGTAAAACAAGATACCAGTCAAAGAGGATCCTTTCAGTCAACAAACTTGTTGCTCAAGTAAAACAATTATTAATAACATTTGCTAATTTTATGATTAGGAATCCGCAAAGGCTGGTCATGATTTTGAACATTCATGCTCTTCATAAATTTACAATATAAACATGTCACAAAGCATAGGTATTGCCTATACTTAGCAGAGAATACGAGGACAGGCACAGTCCCAGCATACCTACAGCCAAGGCTGGTCTCTCAAGTGTCGCAGACTTGAGCTTGGAGAGGGGATAAAAAGAAGGTGAATAAAGAGGTTTTGAGGGAGAGCTCCTATTAAGCATGAGAGAGTGCAGAAAGCAGAAAGGCACTTTCTGGAAAGGTGGCAAGCAGGCGGTGGAGATGGTACCGTGGGCAAGCCCGAGGTAGGAGATGAACTCTGGACACTGGGTGATTGATGGTAGGCAAGGAATGAACCTCTAGAAAAGGACCTTGAAAGCAAAGACAAACAATTTATGACAGATGCAGCACAGAAAAGGGAAGAGGCAAGAAGGTGGGGGAGCAATGAGCTTGGAAAGGTGTCTCAGCAGCAGCATTTGTCAAAGGCAAAGAAAGAAATGCTGTGGTAATTGAGATGTAACATGATGAGGCCACAGAGTATTTGTTAAAGGTTTAATCCAGTAAACAAGGGCTACTGTGAGCAGCCCGTGGAAGGCATTGAGAACACGTTTGTAGGACCAGATATGTTATACTAGCTAATCAATAGTCTGGGGTATATTATAGCAGACAAATGTAGTAGATAAATTTAAAGGTGGTGATCGCTGACCTTTCTGAGCTCATCTCTAGAGCTGCTGGAGTCTTTCTCATGACTTCTGAAATCAAGATGACCATTTCTTTAAGCTATTGCGGCACATCTCAAGCTAAAAGTTATGAATTTGATGCACTAGCTACTAGATGGAAGTTTATGCCTTGTATTGAGCAGAATGCTAATGCAAGTAATGATTGTGATTGTACAGGTTGCCTTTGCCCTCCAAATTGGTGAGAGTAAATTCAAGCTTTTTGCAAACTTTCCTCTGTTTGCCAACTTCTAATGTGAGCCTGTTGTCAGCTATCATGAACAGCTCCTTACTACTGCCTGGCCCCCTTGAATATGTGAGCTATAATATGACTCTATAACAAGAGCTGGTGAGGATCAGAACAACTAAAGAGCCAGTCCACACCTGAACCATTTCACTCATCTCTGGGTCTAAGTAATGGGGTCCGGCTTCTCCATCCTTCTACTTGAAGAGCTATTTCACTTATCTTAATCTCTGGGAAAGAAAAAAACTGAATGTGGATTAAAAAAAATCATTTTAGGTAGTCATCATGAGGGACTTTTTGCACTGCCCAGTATACAAATCAATCCTCTTGTCTCACTGTTTCTGACTATGCAGCTTTGAAGTCTCTTAAATGATATATTAAATACCCTAGCTGGTGACTGAAAACAATAGTCACTTATCTTTGTAAATAGCAGTGAAAACCAGACTATAGAAGGTACTGCCTACAGTACAACCAAATAACAGTGTTTAAAATATCCATTGATATCCTAACAAAGGCAAAGTTAAAAGAAATCTCATTTAAAACATATTTACTAGATCTTTAGCAGATTTGATCCTTTCCTTTGTAAATTGCTCAACATGAAAGAAGTTGCCATATTTTTGTATAAGGGCAGAGCTTTGTAAACTCATCTTTTAGGAGACTATTTTTAGCAGTGAATTTGGCACTCAGTGCAGCATGAAGGATGAAGTAGATTTTCTACTCTTTTCTGCTCTTTCACATCTCTGCTTTTCCTGAATTCTTCATAAACAAAAGCAAGACATCTTTCCCTTCACTTTATCTATTAGAGCCAATAACAACAGTGAAATAATTGAAAATAAGTACTAATACTGAAAGTACTTAGAGATGCAATATGATGATGTCTGGACTGAAGGCTTTGATAAACTTTGCTTACTGAAAACACCTTTTCACCAAGCTCATAGACTTGAATGCAGGCTGCATTTGCCAGTTACAAACACTGTGCAGGCAGCTGAAAAAGCAAGACAGCAGCTACCATATCACTGGAACAGGCTGCCCAGAGAGGTTGTGGAGTCTCCTTCTCTGGAGATCTTCAAACCCGCTTGGACGCAGTCCTGTGCCATGTGCTCTGGGTGACCCTGCATGTGCAGGGGGGTTGGACTAGATGACCTCAAGAGGTCCCTTCCAACCTTAAGCATTCTGTGATTCTATCATATAGATAGAATGTTCATGAATTGTTCATGAATTTTCCAAGCATTTATTTTTTAATATCTTGAAGAAAACACTTTATATAAAGGGAATGAAATATGAATACTGTGGCTATAAGTTACAGTTAAGAATTAAACCAATATTTTAATAAATAAATCTTTAATCATTAAACTCAGCCTGGATGCCAGAGTCGGGAATAATAAAATTCTTACAGGAATTCCAGAGATAGCCTTGTGTTTCACGACTGATTATATTTTTTGAATAAGCTACCCTAAATTATAGGGAAATTTAATAATCACTGTTGATTTGCCTTCAATTTTTTTTCATGAAATCTTAGAAATTCATCCGTCATATAGCTGTTGAGTACAATGCTATTATTCGAGACATGAATTTGATCCAATTTGATTATTACTGGCTTATGTTGTTTGCTTGTCCAACAAGTGAAAGCCATTGGAGACAAAAAGGCAAATAAACAAGTGAAACTGTCTTCAGCAAGTAATTTTGGTCTTTTTTTTTTTTCTCCCCTAAAAGGCATGTTTTAGGAAAAAAATGTAACAGCAATAAGATTAGATGCTTAAGGAAAATTTGGATTTTCTTTTCTTTGGTTAGACACCAATCTTGCAAGTAATTTGAACCATGGGTACCAAGCAGTGTCTGTGTTTGGTACTGCTGCCTGTGTGTGGGGATTTCAGAGCAACCCAATCAGTGCTCTGCAACCACGACACCAAAGCACTTCTCTCTAATAGTTTGCAGAGTACTAGTAAGTATGACGTTTAAACAGGTCCTGTAAGGGGAAAAGCACCCCCAAAGTGACCCAGATTTACATTTATCTCCGCTTGGAAAATTTCTGTCCCATTATTAATATATCTTATACATTTAAGGAGTAGGTCTGAATGTATTTTACTATGAGATTACATAAAACTGCTTTAGCTGCTATTGACAGAAGTGACAGAAGCAGCCGCTGAGGTGACTGCTTTTGATAGCCAAGTTTCCCATCATAACATCAACAGATATATATTATGATAGAAAGACATATATGAAGGACATATTTAAAGAGGATCTGCAAGAGGAATAAGAGCGGCAGCCAAACTGCATGGTGCAAAACAGGAATCAAGGGTGATAGCTGGAAACAAGGGACAGGGAGACACGGTGCAGAGGAACAGGCAGGAGGGCAATGGAGGAGGATATGCAGGAAAGGAGGCTAGAAAATAGGGGAAAACAGACAGGAAGGAAAGAGAAATTTTGCAACTGTGATCAAAGCCAAGCAAGAGGTGGAAGGGGAGGAAATAGAAGCAAACAGGAAAGAAGCAATGAAAGAAATTTCAGAAACAAACTTTGCAGCTCAGCCTTCAGTGCAGCTGCAGCCAGGAGCTGGGACAGGCTCTGGCTGTGCAGAAACCCCCTTTGCCCCAAGCTCAAGGTTTGGGGCATGTCCCTGCGTCACGACAACGCCGTCCCCTCCCCAAAAACATGGCAGAGATAATTATGCAACTGTGATCAAAGCCAAGCAAGAGGTGGAAGGGGAGGAAATAGAAGCAAACAGGAAAGAAGCAATGAAAGAAATTTCAGAAACAAACTTTGCAGCTCAGCCTTCAGTGCAGCTGCAGCCAGGAGCTGGGACAGGCTCTGGCTGTGCAGAAACCCCCTTCGTCCCAGGCTCAAGGTTTGGGGCATGTCCCTGGGTCACGACAACGCCATCACCTCCCCAAAAACATGGCAGAGACGGGGAGGACACACAGGAGAAGCTTCAACTCTTTGTGTGCCTTTGACACCCGTTCCAGATGCTGGGAACCTGGGGACTGCTGTGGTAAATGTATTTTCTCTGTGTTTGCCTTTCTTGACAAAACAGCTCCAATATTTTGATGTCAAGAATAATCAGCTCTTTTGTGTTGCCTTTATCAACTAGCTGCAGATTTTTTGCAAGTTAAAAATTAAAGACAACTTCTTTTTTTTAAAAAAAAAATCCTACAACCTTTAACTATTAGTCTAAACCTCTCCTCAGTAACACCCCAAAGAGATCCCACCACAGCAAAGCAACCAGGCTCATAGGAGCCATTATTTTGAGGATGAAACATTGTGTTGTGTCCTTTAGCACTATTACGGGCAGTCAGTCTGTTAGAACATATTGGGCGATTATAGGCTACTCTTTTCAGAGAAAGCCATGGGTTTCAAGTTAGCCGTAACCGTATATCAGCTCCTGAGATTATGCCATGATTTACTGTCACAGCATCATGTATTCTCTGATTTTCTGCCTCCTATGAAACATTGTGCTTTCCTTTTCTATTGATGTATCAACTATAATAGTTACAAGCAGCTACAGAAAAATCGATAGTGAACTTTCATTACTGTGCACATAAAGAGCACCAGGCTGGGAGAGCACCTCGCTGTTAAATAGTCACCAGCACTAAGGTGCGCTGTAAGCGGCCGTTATTTTGGTCTAAATGAAGAATGGATGAATTTGAAACGTCAAATATCTAGGATCTTTGACACTGCTGCATTCTATTTCACGTTTTTCCAGTACGTGATTTTTTTCCCCTCCAGGTGTCAGGTTTGATTTGTCTTTTCTGCGCTGGGATTTGTGTATTTTTTTAAACCCAGAGCTGACCTAAGAAATGCATGGCAAAATAAAATACTGCTGGGCTATGTTTTGCTGTAAGCTAATTAGGTTTGGCTGGACAGTAGTAAGAACAGTGTTAATATTCATCGAACTAGTCTATATCATGAGCTGACTTTGATTAAGGCGAACAGGCCGATAATCTCTGAGCTAAACAAACAGCTAAAACAGAGGTGAAAAAGTTACTGCAGTTTTACCAGCACAGGCTCAGAGGTGCTCTTAGCACTGTGCAAAAGACTGAGTTGCTTTTCAGTGTACAGATTGGGTGAAAAAAAAAAATGTAGTTTGGCGTTTAAATATACATTTTTGCCTCTGGGAACACATTAACCTCCATTCAGTGAATGTAAATCAGGAAAGCCAAGAAACAAAAGTAAATGTATATTACCTTGAATACGCTCAGGCCACTTGAATTCTCCAGCAATTCAGGATGAATTTCTGCAAGGAAGGTGGGCAAATTCTCTTGCAAGATCTAGTGATTACCTTGGCATTTGGAGACTATGGAAATGTACAGATATGAAGGCACTTTTTGTTCCTGTACACCTTAGCATCTGAAAGTCTGTGCATTTCCATGGAACTAAAACATGAGGATGTACACACGTATTTACATGATCCATATCTCACCAATGTGTACCCCACCAAATGTATGTCCACTGTCTGCAGGACTATAGACAAGCAGTATGTCTTGGGCTAGACATTGCTTGCAGGGAAAAAAGCCTTTAAAAGAATTTCAGATTGCTTTTATGACTTCCATAGTACTAACTCATATAACTTTTGCCACAAAACAAAAAAAAAAAAATAGAGAAAAAATCATGCCAAATGGCAACTCATAATCCTGTCCATGGGGAAAACACCCACTTTGAAGTCGTTTTGAAGGGTATAGTGAGATCTAGCTACAGCTGAGCTTAATCCAATGACCACTGATTTCAGGGCAGAAGGAACCAAATCTCCTTCCAGTCCCTCAGTCACAGGGCTGTGCCAAAGGGCAGGCTCAAAGAGGGGGGTCAAGGAAGTTGGCAGGGGCTCCCATCTCCAGCGGGATGAGCCCAGCAGGGAAGAAAAAGCACAAATACCAGTGACAAGGTCAAGTCCCCACATGTTACCTGGCAGGCCCTGTCTCCCAGGGCTGCAGGTGGAGAGAAGAAGATGCTAGAAGTAAAGCCCTCTTCTAAAACCTCATCTTCTACATATGGCCATGTACACAGCCACACTTTCAGGAGAATATA
>NW_010583770.1:40602-52702 GCF_000705375.1 Tinamus guttatus | reverse complement strand
ACACTGAATTGACCTGGCAGTGCCATGGTTTGACCCGCACACTGAATTGACCTGGCAGTGCCATGGTTTGTCCTGTACATTGAATTGACCCGGTAGTGCCATGGTTTGGCCCGTACACTGAATTGACCTGGCAGTGCCATGGTTTGACCCGTACATTGAATTGACCTGGTAGTGCCACGGTTTGTCCCATACATTGAATTGACCTGGTAGTGCCATGGTTTGACCCGCACACTGAATTGACCTGGCAGTGCCATGGTTTGTCCTGTACATTGAATTGACCCTGTAGTGCCATGGTTTGACCCGCACATTGAATTGACCTGGTAGTGCCATGGTTTGTCCCGCACATTGAATTGAGCTGGCAGTGCCATGGTTTGTCCCATACATTGAATTGACCCGCTAGTGCCATGGTTTGGCCCGTACACTGAATTGACTCGGCAGTGCCATGGTCGCAGTTCCCGTTACTGGTGACTCGTTTCACGCATGTCTATGGTTTAGACATGCGGGTCGCTTTGAAAGCCTTCAGAATGAAAGGTGTTCCCAGACGTCTGCCAGTGTTTCCCACATAGGTGGAATCAGCATTTCCCAATGAACAAGGTCAATAAAATAACAGAATTTACCTTCAGAAGACTTTCATTTGGCACAGAGATCAAGTCACAGAAATAGAACTACTGACAATTTCTTGCTATGAATAAGCTTTCTGGCTATGAACTTGGCTGGAGTATGATCAGCACGGATGCATTTAGAAAGAAAAACACTATTCCTTCTTTTCACAGGTGGTTCAAAAATATAGAAGAATCAATTTTCATCTTGTTTTATATTGTTTTGAGTAGATTTTTAGCAATTAATATTGGGTGTTTGCAGGTGGATAGAAGCAGCTCATCAAAATTTGCCACTACATAAAGTACATATTTTTCTGGAAGAAAAAAAGGCCATTCCATCTCTCTCTCCCTTCCTTTCCTTCCTTTCTTTCCTTTCCTTCCTTCCTCTCCTCTCTTTCCCCATTTTCCCTCTGCATTCCCTTTTCCTGAAACCCGCAGGCAGGGCATTCTGCAGCTTGTTGACAGGAGGGAACTCTTGCAGCGATGTTTTTACTGCCTGTTCTAGCTGCTAGCTCAGTATCTGATCTAGGTCACTGATGCACAGGGCTTTACGTTTTCATTTTTGTCCTTTGCTCATGGGAGAGCCATAAAGAGATTAAAGGGATAATGGGTCTGATCCAAAGCCCTCTGTGGGTAATAGCAGGGCTGACAACAATTCTGTTTCACAGCAACTTCTGAGATTTGGGGATTTGTTTTTATTCCACTTTGGAACAAAAGCAAAACCTTTCAGACATTTTTGCTAATTGAAATTCTTTTGAAATAGTCATTTTGAGTAAAATACGATCTTTTTGAATCAGGAAGAATTCTGTTGCTTGGTAATCAGAGCAGTGGTATGGAGGGAGAAGGACTCATGATAGTCTCCCTCTTCTCCATATCATAGGATCATTTTTTTCATTCCAAAACTAATTAAATTAGTAAACTAATAGTAAAACTTCATACAAGCCCTCAGAGAATTAAGTAGGAGGAAAGAAAGAATTTTTCTATCGACTCTACTAGTCTTTAAATTAAAATGATATGGGCAAATATGGACATTCCTCTTGTTTTTAACATGTGATAAAATGCACTAATGCACTGATTTCTGCACCGTAACCCACACATGGTGACAGGACAGAGCTTCTTTAGTCACTCTTACGTGCCACACTGAGTAGTGCTTCTTTTAGTATTGCTTTGGTACAGGTAGCTCTTTAATAAACCTAAGTTACCTCCCCCATTTAATTCCTAAATTATAAAAACAATCTTTAAAATGCTGGCTTAAAGGAACAAAAATGTATGATTTTTTTCAGGCTTTACAGTCTTTTTCTTAAATAAATTTGGCATTGATTTATGAACAATACAATACTAATGCTGAGTGATAATCCAGAATGGATGTCCTGTTTGTAAATCAAAAAGATTCATTTTCACCTAAAGATATATCTATGCATAATTACATCTGGGTCATGTATGTCATGTATGTATATCACAGACATCACATTCAAAAGATTTTCTTTTAAATATAAACGTTAGAAACTTCCAGAAGTACATAATTGGAAGCTTCAAAAGAACATTTTTTCCTTTGTTTTTATTTTCTCTTGATTTTGCTAGACTTTATAGAAATTTCAGTCCTGAGGATATGAAATAAAGAGTATTCTCAACAGGTGGTGGTTGCTGCTCATAGGAGCTTTGGAGCAGGATTACCAGTGTCCATAAAGAATGTGGCCATAAGAGTTATAAACTCAATATTTTTCCCACCTTTTAAAAGGCCCTTCTGTCACAACTCCAGATATTATGAATGTTTCCAGCTTGATTTCTCCTACCATGACATTTCTGTTTCTTTTTAAGATATTTATTCATAAATTTACAATATCTCAGGTTGACCCTGCAGGTTGACCCTGATGCTAGGATCATTGAAGCACTTTTACAAAACCTTTTCTTCAAAGCTCTAATATATTTTATATTGTACAAGTTGTTTTAAAGAATGGTTTTATATAATATTTATATGTGAATTAAAGACACCTAGAGACAAGAGCACTCAAAAATTAGCATTCAGTGTTTCGGGATGCTGTTACAATATTTTACATTATCTCACAGTTTTAGAATTGGGATATTTTCCTGTATTCGGAATATTACAGTCTCAATTGAGGAGTTTTGGGGACTGATCATGTGCACGCACACCGCTCCCTGCGAGCCTCACCAACTGCTGTTACAAGATATTACTTGTACTCTTTGCAGTTTTGAGGAGCTTTCTAATTTACTGTTGTGCTTTTCCTGCTGGAGTCTCACATATAGCACAGGCAGAATGCATAAATAAATATTCTCACTTCAACACTCCGAGTGAGCAACAGTGGACAGGAGAGATTAATTGACAACCCTATGAAAAGCAATCCGAATTAATATGGTATCTGGGAGTTGCTACCTGGGGAGTACGGAGCTCGGTGAGGCTGTAACGTGGGAACAGCTCAGGGCTGGAGGATCTCAGGGTGTCCTGGGACTTTGCCCTGTTATGCCCTATTACCAATGAACTAGTGTTATTAAGGGCACTCGGGGAACCGAGCTTCATGAAGGATCTTGGATTATTGCCCAGCCCAGAATACTAAGTCCAGGAATGCAGATGGGAATAAATCTGAGTTTGCCAGGTGGGTGTAAAAGGTTTTCTGAGGTCCATTTTAGCTCCAAATGTCAATCTTCAGAGTCTCTCCACAGAATCTTCATGTTTAGGCTGCTGTTTTAACAGCATACTTAATCTCAGGAGACTCTAGAACGCTTCCTAAGTGATTCTCCTGTGTGATCCAGGAGCTTAAACCACTTTGTGACCATGGAAAGACACAAGCAAAAACCATAATTTAGACAACAGGGCCATAAAGGCCAGACGGAACCTTTTGTCTGGTGTAGGATACTTCATATGAGTGACGGTTTCTTGAATCCCTCTCTGTTTATCAGAAGGAAGCTTTATAACAAAAATTACTATATTACTATGTTTTGGCTTTGACGCTTTTTTAAAAATATATATATTTTAATTTATCAGAATGTGTCTCTTATTCCTTAAGTGGCTTCATGTTCATGGTCCTCTCTCTGCAGAGGGGGTGCGAACACATTGGCGGTCAACGTGGGGTTTGCAGGAGCAGCCACCCCGTGCCCTGGAGGGAACGTCCATCCACGAGCACCAACCTCCGCGCGTCGGGATGAGGGGAGCAGCGCTGGGAACGTCAGCGCTCATCAGCGCTGCCCTGCGTCCGGGCTGCAGCTCCTCAGCACAGCCTGGATTAACGGCTCCGCACACCTCCTGCTGCACACACCAGCAACCGGATTTTGTCTTAATTAACCTGATTCCACTGCAGGAAATCCAGTGCATTAAAAACACATTGGTAGGAAGTCACAGTGGCAAAAATCGACTTGACAGAATTGTGTTTGGAGGTAAACATTGAAAGAAGCTGATACCAGAGTGGAAAATGTAGCTTTTTCTGGTTCTGAATTACTTCTCATTTCATTGTGCTGAATAACAGAAGAAAACATAATAAATATTTTGACTGACTTGAAACTTTTTTGAGTTTTTATTTTCCTGGAAAATTTTGAGATATTTTATGTTTGTTATTTATTTCATTTGCATTAAAATATCAGCACCAATAGTAATCTGATATAACTGCTAAATACTATAATGATTTAGTTTAGCCTGTGTTGCATATGTTTCAAATGTTTCAACCTGGTGGGTTATGTTCGCTTCTTTGAAGAAGCATTAATCAAAAATGGAAAACAAACATAACCTAACCCAAATTTAAAATATTTTCTATTAAAAATATGCAGAGTACATAGTATTTTCTTAAAGCAGTCATACTAATATTGGCATAAAACCTAGCTGACTGGCTAGTGTTACTTGGAAAAACAAACAACCTAAACCAGAAATTTATATTCATATCACTGCAAATTCAACTGCTACAGGTTTTACTAGGGATTTCATAATTTTTCTATACCTCTCTGACCCATTTATACCTAATCTTCTCCCAACAACACCTACAGTGAAAATAGGGAAACTGCTTTGATATGCATATTGACCTTCTTTTTATTTTCTATTTTTTAAGCTGAGGCCCACTTCAAAGGCTTGTTAACCCTACTAATGAAAATATCCAACTATCACATACTGACATGCAGTTTGTTTTCATCATGAGCTAGCTATAATTAAAATCTGAGTAGCTGTGTTAAATTATGGCTATTTTCATCACATACACAAATAATACTGTATCATTTTTGAGAGGATCAAGCCATGCTTCAGAAACAGTTTACTCTTCTGAAAGAAAAAATATTCTAATTCAATTATTTAAATAGTAATTACTTCCCTCGGTTAACCATTCATTATGATAAGTTTACTAAAATAATTAAATGTCTACAGAAGAGGATAAATGATTTCTGTTTTTTGTAAATATTTGTAACAAAGGAAAACAAAGTGTCTTTATTAGCTAATGAATAGCTAGTGGGCACGATACAGTAAAATTTTGCAAAAATGCAGTGTGAAGCTGATCATGTGAGCCCAACTTGCAAGTCACTTATGACAGAATATGGGATGCATGCTGTTTGTAGGTAAAATAGAATTTAAAATGTAATATCACAAATTTAAGGCTATATCTCAGCAACCCTTTTCTGGATGGCTTGTTTTTGTCCACAGAAATAGTCGCTATGGATATGGAGAAACTATATTACTTGAATTGCTAAAACGATTGGGAATGGCTAAAGTTATATCTAAAGACAGTCACTGTGTTTCTTCTGTTCTAGTAAGTGCTGCTAAAGCTTTTCCACAAATGTCTAAATTAGCGGAGTTCCCTCTGGGATAACGCAGGCAGCTCCAGGGCACTGATCTAGCACTAAGATAATTCAGATGTCAGTATTAACAGACCTCCTGTATAGCTTGAGAGAGCTACTGAGTTTATTCCCTTCTTCGTTTTACTTCTATCAAAAGTATTTCATAAAGATATAATATTTATAGAGATGTAATATTGGAAGACAGATTATTACTGTAACAGACAAGCAGAGGTAGAGAGTCAAAGTCACCACCAGCTTTTGTTCCAGCTGGTTGTCTCTCAGAAGGAACACCTCAAAGGTACTATATCGCAGACTCCTTCCTTACATAAAAATGAGATATATTTCTTGCAAGTACTGCTTATACTAATAAAAAAATAATAATTTCTGAATGTGTTGCTGTGGGCGTTTTTTGTTTTTTTGTTGTTTTTTTTTTTGTTTGTTTGTTTTTGTAACTGAGCAACACAGTGCCGGAATTGCATGAGGATTTACATTGTCCTGGAATAAACAGCTCTTAGGAAACGCTGTGTCAGAGATCAGAGATGGAGCTTCAGCTCAGTAGCTTCATGGTTTTGTAATGAGTGATAATCTTCTGGTATACGCATATATGTTTATATATATATGAAAAAAAAGCCATTTTGCACTAGAACTGCCTTAGATTCTTCTGAAAAGCGGCAGGCCCTGCTTCACCTAGTAAACATAGTGATCCATCCAGAGAAGCAGGACATACGGAATGTTTTCTGTTCATGCTGCCCGTCAGTGCCCTGAGGGCACTAGTGGCCCTGGTGGCCATTGCAGCTCGCCCGCACCCTGCCCACGGCCCAGGACCCCGTTTCAGCTCACCCCGGTGCTGTGGGGCCCTACGTGGGACGTGGGCAGACCCGTCCGCAGCCCTCAGGCCCACACGTCCCCTCTGCGGCTCCCCATGGCCAGCCTGGCTCCTTCCTCCCCTCTCCCTGAGGCAGCCGCGCGGCCTCCAGGGCTGTCACAGGCCCAGCGCACCCCGGCCATCCCCAGGGCTCCCTGCAGGCTGCATGGACTCCCTGCGCTGAGCCCAGGGTTCCCAGGCTGGGTCCCTGCCCTGGTTCTCTGTCCCTGCCCTTGCTCCCCGTTCCCTGAAATAGCCCCGTGACAGCCCAGGGCAACTGAACCCCTTGACAGCAAGTCCCTTCTGTGCGCAGAGCTCTGTGAGGTGAGCGAACACACAGCCATGGGGCACTCATAAGCCTCAGGCGCGCTGACCAGTCTCACCTGGGAACCCAGGCCCCAAACCAGGCCCCAAAGTCCATTTCGGCCCAGCCTGGGGCCACCTGCCCCCTAATGCTGTAGTGGCGCGAGTCTCCAACCCGCCTGCAGTCCCATCTGGCCAGGATTCCCAACCCCCTGGCCAGATTCTGGGCCTGTCGAGGTGCCCGATGCCCAAGGCTGGGCTGCCCTGGCTGCCCCGCGCTCCCAAGGGGTGGAAGGACGGGTCCTGTCCTGACGCCGCCCAGGAAAGTGCAACTGCTGCAGAAATCTCCCTAGCAATGTGCTCCGAAAAGCTATCCTGTAGCAGCACAACAGGTAGGTGAGACCCCCAAGGGTACTTGCCCTGAGGTAGGGACGAAGGAACAGTATGAAGGTGCTGTAGCTCTATCATTTGTGTTAGACTGAAACACAAATGTGGCACCCAACATTGCTTTTTATGGGAGATCAGTGGGAGGATAGAGAGTAGATAACCAAACTGTTATTGTAGTGAATAAGTAGACTGTTAAAAATGAATACAAGGCAATGCAATACAACACAATAAAATAAACATGTTAATAAGTTTTCTGTTATTGTTCTTCATCTCATTTTCATCTCTGGTCAAGGCCAACATGGCAACCAGCTGCTTTTCTAAAAGATATCTACACAACGAAGCTTAAGGCTGAGGACTGGCAGTGCTGAAAAGAGATGTCTAAGCAACGTTATGACAAGGGGTGAGCAAGGACCAGAGTCACTTGGCACGGGACTAATGACAGAGTGAGGAGAGCAGGAAGTGGCACATTCAGTAGTTGCCATTAAAGCGTTTTGGGAGCAGTACCTAGAGCACTGTCCGGGGCTATTTCACACCTGTGAGTGACAATCCATAGGTAGGAGGAGTAACAAGCCCATGAAGAGCATCTACATGGCAGAAGAGCAGTGTTTATTATTTGGTAGCTAGGGATCTGGAATACTTGACTCAGCTACGGTTCTGGGTCATATACTGTGGAAACTTCGAGCTGAGGTTGATTTCTTCAAGAAACATCTGTATATGGTGAAGCTCCCCTGGCCCAGATGATTTCCCTCCAGAGTGTGGCATAGCTCTCACCTCCAGACCACATATATCACGGCAGAAAATCTACTTAGATTCCACAGGACAGTCAGACTCAGATTCAAAGCGCTTTCCTTTGCACTTGCGTCCAGGATCAGCACACAGTCTTCAGCACTCCATCCATAAACACATCACACGTTCCTCATACCGATACCTACATCCCCTTGCAGCCACTCGCCGCACTCAGAGCAAGCACTGAATTCCCCCCGGTGGTTTCACAGATGGGCTGGTTTCTGCGTGTGACCGAGGAGGGCAATGGAGCTGCCCCTGCTACCACAGGGAGGGACGCAGCGGCTCCCGTCGGGAGGGCACCCCATTTATACACGGCCAGAGCCATTCGCCCCACAGAAACTGCTCCTTCTCATCCTCTTTTCCTGACTTGGGGCTGTGAATGAGTGTGAAAAAAATATTGAGCTGTCTGGAAGCATTTGCTGATTAAACAGACGTTGCTCTCTTCATCATCCCATAGGCAAACACTTGGGCCAGGCTGAAGATGCAGGGAAGACCATGGTCTAATATATATCAGAGATTATCTGCAACACCTAAAATTTTGTACCTAAGTCTTTATACCTTTTCACAGATAGTTTATGTTTCAATTTTGGAGCAAAATTATATACTGGGCATTTTTGGGGAAAATTATTATTTTCACGCCACCCACACAAACCATCTCAACTAAGCACACATCAACACTTACTTTAGTCCAGGAACATAGCAATTGGCTTATGGTTGTATCCACAAACATTTCAAAATAGTATAATCCATTATATTATTTGCAGATGACATTCCATACCTGATTCCACTATTATATCTTTTAAATAACTCTTTTAACATTACGAAGCTAACAGATTTTTTTATCGCATTCTCAGTCACATTTTATATTTTTGTCTTTCTTATGTATAGAATGTAAATTAGTTATTTTTAAATTATACATGTTTTTTATTAGCTAGCAAAAGGGTGCGGAGGTGGGAAACAGTTTTTGAACATTGTAACACATAAAATGATTTTTAAGAGCACAGAGGTTAATTTTATCTTATTTTGATGAAGAAATAGGATAATAGGATAGTGCTTAGATAAGTTCTTGCAGAGAAAAGATGTGATTGATAATTTTCTTAGATTCTACTGATTATAACCTATGAAACTGAACTTGCCCTTTCTAATTTGTGATAATTGATTATAATAGATTTTTTAGTAAGACAGATAACATAAATAATTTCCCTGAAACTAGTTCTCATATTCTCTTATAGGTTAAAAATACTCATTCTCCTATAGGCTAAAAATACAGATGCAAGCCAATTATAGACTGGCATAAATAATAACAGTGCTGAGAAAGCTGTACAGACTGCATATAAAATTTGGGATTAAGAAAGAGTTTAAGGCTATGAACATCACAGCCTGATTTCTTTGAGGTATTCTGCTGTTTGGTTTCAACATATGTGGGTTTAAATTCTCCAAGCTTTGAAATTATTTGAAAAGCTCAGAATAGCAAAGAAATATTAATATGGAATTGCTAATATCCTGTTTACATGCGAAGAGGGGAATTTAAATGAATAAACAGATGCAGTTGCAGCCCAAACAAACCCCCATGTCTCTGTCTGGGTCTACATGAGTGTGAGCTTTAAATGGATTCACAAGAACTCTTGAGAATCAAGCCATGGCAGTAAAGAATATTATGGAATATAGCTTCAGTTTTCTGGCCACCCACAGACTACTAAGGCTATTTTGGTCTCCACCATTTCTCCAGTCAGATTTTAAGATTGCAAACCATGGTGAAAAATGACACATTATTTTATGTAAGTGTGCCAGACCCGTCCTGGTAAATCACTCTCCATACTTTCTTGGAGTTCAGTTTAGTCTAGGTGTGAGGAAATGAGAGGGAACATGTTCATAGCCTTTTCTGGATTCAGCTGTGTGAATTATTACTAGTCTGTGAATGGAATTTAAAAAATGATATTAACTCATCACAAAATGGGGATGTGCGCTGAGTTTCTACTGCAGTATAGAAAGTACAAAGGGCCTGATGTTCATAGATGGCCTTGTGACCTAGTTATTATAAAATATGTTATATCCATCCTTGAGGGAGTTACAATTTCCATATCTTTTCCAGAAATAGATATTGAAAATATATTAATTCTATTCTGATGGAAACAATAAAAATCCCATCAGTGCTGTGATATTCACTTCGAGTTTTCTTCTGATATTCTGCTTGAAGGTATCACTTTGTAAGTCGATAATGTCTTTTAATTGAATACTTATTTTCATGTGAATAAAGAGCTGATACTTTCTAAGAAACGCACACATTATGAGGTCTATTTATGATACTTTTTGACTAAACCCAAATTTTCCTGCAAATGAGCATCATCTATGCCTAATGTCCAGATAGACATTTTCATGCTCAAAATGGGGGAGGGAATGTCTTGCTTGTACTCACAGACTAATGACTGATATATTCAAGCTCATAAAGAGCTAGGTTCTGTCAAGGAAAAAGATAACGGTGGTTAGACCGGAATTACTACGACGTGCTACAGGAATGGATGGCTGCCCACTGTCTTGCACTGGCTTTGGATAAAGGTCTTTTTATCTCTCTTTTGCGCTATGTTTCCTTCCTTCCTTCCTATCCTTCCTTCCTTTTCTCTTTCCTTCCTTTCTTTCTTCCTACAGATTGCATGTTTTAACAAGCATGAGAAGAGACGGAAAGTCCTTGCAGGAAAACTGCAAAGACTCTATCTTGTGAAAACAAAAGCTTATTGCTTAGGTGATCAAGGGGATTATTACCCTTCGCAAGAGGAGGGGGCCAGGCCCCCCTTGCACACGGCTGCTCTTCCTGCAGCCAGGGGAATACGGCATGTGTTGGCTAATCCATACCCAAGCCTGCAAGTTGGTTTGAGAAGCTAAAGCACATGAGGGTGTTCCCTGTTGGAACTGCACCAGAGGTATCCTGACAGGGAGAACTGGCTCTCCTCGGACAGGGAGGAGGTCGTGAAGGATCGTTCATACCCACTTCATTGAAAACCTGTGCTCCCAAGGGCAGAGCGTGGCCCTCCTCTGCCAGGCCACGAGCTCCAGCGCTGCTCTGCCTCCGTGTTTGACTGAGGAGCGTTTTGAGTTCATTATTTCTCACTCATTATTTCAATTCTCTGAGATATATGTATTAGGACTTGGATGATAATATATATAGTTGTAATCATTTATTTTTTCAGCTTTGTCAGGAGAACTGCCTGTTCAGAAATTCAATCTTTCAGCAGAATCACAATAGGACAGATAACTTGGTTAGCTCTTATCTATCAAGAAGTCCAGTAACATCAATCACTATTAAGAAACTGGAAAAAAATAAGGATCAGTATCTCTAGATGAAGACCGAAGTGCAAATCTATTCAATTAGGCATGAAACCTATCACTGCATAATCCTGTGCATTTATCAGCTCAACATTTAACCGCACTCTTCACAGCAACTCTATTATCTTTGCATTTAGCTTACATGAAGCTGCCTTCTAAAATCCTTTTCCCCCTTAATGACTCACTGCACATTACTGAAGTTAATATTTATAAAAGGAATTCATAAGGAACAGAAACATTTTTGTTTGTCCCAGCTTGGCAGAAGGCTAACCATAAAATGTAGAAACAAAAACAAAAGCAAAACACCAAGAAACTTCATTCCAAGAAGCCTCAACAACTGTGTAGAGGAAAGGGGTGGAAGAGGAGCTACAGAAAGGCAAAGCTAAGTGTTCTTTCGGCAGTCGTTTAATTTTGATCCAGCACAATGATGATCCACGCGTCTCCAAAGAATAACATCCCCGCGGCTGGAACGGGGCCCGGGGGACACAGCGAGGGCCACGGTCGTTATCCCCACATCAGCACATGAGCACCAAGCTCATACCTTGTCTACCCAGGTGGAGAGGAGCGTCCCGGCCGCACCTCTCACTGCCTCTTTACAACGGGTATTTCTGGGCTTGGCAGCCCCACACGCGTCGTGGGGCCCACAGGAGCCGGCCCCGCGCGGCACCGGGACCCTGGGCAGCTGGGACAGGGACGCGGGGGCTCCCCGAAGCCAGCACGGGGGGACGGGCAGCACAGACACACGCACACACACGCACGTACACACACACACGTGCAGACACGGGCACACACACGGGCACACGCACACACAAGCATGCACACACACATGTGCACATAAACGCGCACACACGCACACACATACATGCACACACATGCACGCACACACCCACACACGTGCACACAAACACGCACACACATACACACACACGCACGGATGTGCACACACAGACGCATATGCGCGCACACACGCACATACAGACGCACACAGGCACACACGCATGCACACACACACACACACATGACCGATCCGCCCCGCCGTCCCGTCTCAGCCCATCCCGCCCGCGGCCGCAGC
>NW_010583770.1:12752-39038 GCF_000705375.1 Tinamus guttatus | reverse complement strand
GCTGCCCAGCGCGGGCTCCGGGAGCAGCGGCAGGATGCGCGTGCGAGCGCTCGGGACGGGGCTGTGCGCTGACACGGGGAGCCTGAAGAGTTCTGACCTCTGCGCCTTGAACTTCCCTGCGTCCTGCCCGCTGATTTTCTTTTCCTGTGAGATGCTGCTGCTGTGAGGATGTGGTTTTCCCAGCTTGCTTGTTTGCTTTAGCCCATGGATGTTTACGGCTCTGCTTGACGCTGCCATGAAACAAAAAGTTAATGGCAGTATATCTCAGTATAGAGAGCAGCCAAGGGACTAATTCTGCTCTTGGAAAAACTCCCCTTCGGAGGAGCAGACCCACAGAGCTGTAATCGCTGGCTAAAAACGCAGAGATCCCAGAACAGAGTCGTGACGCTGCAAGGAGCACAGTCTCCTGGTCACCTTTCAGCGCAGCGCATGAGCTAAGCAGCCTGCCTTCCCCGGCTGCAAACGGCTGCCTCCGAAACACAGCGCATGAAGAGCTGGGTCCTGGGCAGACCTGGGACAAGACAGAACTTCAGACCATGTTTAATTTAGTTTACTCTTACTGGTTTCCTTGGCATCTTCTCTGTGAGCCTGAAAACAACCATCTCTTACAGTGACCTTGCTGTACATCCTGGTCTAACACAAACGCGTCAAGGAATAAAAGGAGTTGCACAGATTTATAGCTGAGCTCTGGTGTTGCGCTAGGAGCTCAGGCAGTGCCAGTGAACACGGTGGTTCGAGCAGAGGCACTGGACATGGTGAGTGTGCGGGCTTGGGGACGCAACTCAGCAACAGCGATAAAAGTGGAAGTGCAAGGTTGGAAGCAAACGCTTCTGTGGAAGTAGCAAGGTGTGTGAAATGTTTGTTGACTTTTGGGTGTATTTTCCTCTAATCAAAGAGGACTCCAGCAAAAAGTGTGTGTGTGGCAAGGAGGAGGGGGCTGTCAGAGCTTCCCAGATTGATGCACTTTTATTTGCTGGCACTAGTCATCTGAGAGGCTGTAAGGAAGAGATCTTCATGTGAGCTGAAATGCACATTTCACATGGATGTAATATTAACACAGGAAGCTTGAAAGGCATTGGCAGTGTTGTGAACATGTAGCTAACTCAGGTTCATAGCAAAAGCAGCCTTTTCCCGTGAGGGTGGGTGAAGTTTGCTGTGGATCGGCAGTGGGAGAGGATGTCACTTTGTCTCAGTGCAGTTTCAGGAGAGCTTTGCTGCGGTTCAGATTCCCGGCTCTGAAGATAGTGTGAAACACAGAATAACTGTTGCTAGGCGCTGCGGCACAAGGCTGTCCGTTATTTAAAATGCTGGGCTGATTTCTGTGGCTTATCAAAAATGCATATTTTTTATGAAAGCGTAGCTCTGGTTTTACTGTAGTAATTCCCTTCTCCGTTGCAGAGTGGCAGGCTTTCCCTGAGTGTGTGCAAGGGAGACCGTGCAGCACCGAACACGCACTGACCTCCAGTTCCTTTGGGCTGTGCATTACAGCCATGGCTTATAACACTAACATAAGCAACTGCTTATACCCGATTATATAGATAAGTGGTTTTTGAAAATTGCGTCAGCTTTGCCACTTCTAATGTAAGCTACAGAGCCCTTCTCTTCCTTTTCTTTTTATTCTTTCAAACTAATCTAATGGTATGCTCAGTATTTGCCTGGAGAAGGAGAAAACATAATTTAATGATGTGTCATTTGGCTTTGCAGTGTCTTGTCCCATTGCTGTGGTATAATCTAATGAAGGTCCCCATCACTGGATTAAAGAACATGCTGCTCTAGACTTTCATTTATAGCCAGATTTTCATTCTGCTTTATGGACGATGAGCCGAGTTTTCACAGAGTCTGGTAGAAGAAAGAAGCATTTCTTTTTCTGTTGAGAGTTTGAAGAGAAAGGGGAAAGACCTGAGGTTTTAAGGAAATAATTACAAAATAACAATTTCTAAGATACGGACCCAAACTCCTTATTTTTGTGCATTTTCTTTCTCCTTGAATTGGTACTTATTAGAAAGTGTTTCTGCATATTTATGCCTCATATTAAAAGTGTGTAGTGCTTAATTTTAAAAACTCAGGAGTGTCTGTCATACAGTTACTGTAAGGCTTTGCTAGCATTGCTCTGTATCCTAGTTTTTTTTTCTTTCTTTTTTTTTTTTTTAATGTGAGATTTCCAAAGTACACTATATTCAACTTTATGGAATGCACTTTTATTTTTATACCATGCCGATTAATAGAGAAGATGTTGATTTGATTTAGAAAGCCCAGGGCAAGCTCAGAGATTACGCTCCTTTGCTGTTTTTATTATTACTGTTATTATTTAATGCATGCTCAGACATTCTGTTTGGCTTGTCCTTCATGAATTGACAAAATACCTGTAAGTAAAACTGAACATAGCAGGAGAAGGCTTGTCTAGCCAGTCTCAGATGAGTGTGGTATTTTCTACTTACTTATCTTCAAGCAAATACTAAAAAAGGTAGCCCGTAGCCTGTTCTTAGTTTTTCCCCACTCTAAAGTTCTTGAATAAGTACCACTTCTTCATGCTTGTAATCCAGCACTGGTTCTTGTATCGGAGCTACTGGAAGGGCTGTGATAACTGTCAAGCATTGGTCATCCTCGGGTTTGCTTGCATGCACTGCTTGAAAAGGTGCGGAGTTGTAGCAGATAATAAGAAATGTGGGATTCCTTTAGTACAGAGTCTTTCTGGCCTCTTCTCGTGGCTGTGCTTCCAGCCCAGGTTACCAGGGACAGGGCAGGGCAGGCTGAGCCCATCGACACGTACCTCCCACCGTCGCAGCGGGGCTCAGCCCTGGCTCTGCTGGCCCCGAGTCTTGCCCGCCGGCACTGGAGGCATCAGGGAGCCTCCCCGTCACTGCGCTCAGCCTAAGCCTTGTGCCCTCCTGTTCCAGGCCAGAGGAGGGAGAGAAAACATTCATATTTAAAAACAAAAAATAAAATATGTAGAGAAAATGTAATGTAGATTATGTCTCAAATACGCACTGGAATCAACAGCAGGGAGTGCAGCGGAAGCACTGTCAGGGAAATTCACATGAATACTTGGTTATCCAAGGGAGGGAGTATCCGTCCGGAGGGACAGACTCGGTGAGTGGCTACCTCGGCCCTGTGGAGAGGAGGGGAGCTGTGTGGGACGGACACCAACCCCTGCGCCCCGGCGGGCCGCACCGCAGCGGGGCCACCGCTCGCGAGGCACGTGGAGCCTTCATCTCCGGTCAGCAGCTTGTGTTGGCCAAAGGGGTAGCACACAGAGGTTCCATCTCCAGTCAGCAGCTTGTGTTGGCCAAAGGGGTAGCACACAGAGGTTCCATCTCCAGTCAGCAGCTTGTGTTGGCCAAAGGGGTAGCACACAGAGGTTCCATCTCCAGTTGTCAGCTTGTGTTGGCCAGAGGGGTACCTCATGGAGCCTTCATCTCCGGTCAGCAGCTTGTGTTGGCCAGAGGGGTGGAGAGCGCAGCCGCATGAGGAGAGTCTCCGAGTGCAGGAGCCAGAGGCGGGGTTGTTTGAGAACGTGACCTCAGTGATTCACTGAAATAATTGGGAGAGGAACAAAAACAACAACAACAATTACAAAAATAAAGTGCTTGGGATAAGATTAATTTCCTGACATGTAGGAGGCTTCCCTGGCCAAGAGCTGAACACCACATTTCCATTTTGCTGTGAGAGGGGAGCTGACCCTACCTAAACAACAGAAGCTCTAATATACTAAATACTGGAGCTAAATACTGAACTGATGCTCAACTCCATTTCAATGGCTACTGAAACTCCTATGTGAGGTGCAGCAGAGAAAAGGAGATGGATGATAGTTTACCATTTTAACATTTACATTGATTCCACATCTGTAAAAGAGCTCATGGTTTCCCAATTGCTATGACTGCAACTGATCATTTGGAAAGTAGTAATGATCTCTCTTTAATATCAAGATTGTTGGATTTTTTTTTTTTTTTTTTTGCTATGGACTACTTGTTAGATCTTGTTCCTTGCCTCACTGGGTGAGACCTTGGTTCAAAGGTTTGGTTCAAACCTTTAAAGCTGGTGGCGTTTGAACACTTCCAAAGTGCCCATTGCGTTAGCAATGCTGCTGTTAGCAGAGGTGCAGCAGTTTGCCACGTTATTTTGAACCTCGGGTTTATTACACGCTTTTGTTCAATCTCAGCATGCTGTTTCAAAGAGTGGACAATTTATTGGGTTTTTTTGTTTGTTTGCTTTTGTGGATGTTAGAAATTAACAGTAAGTAAATATTACATTGCTGTTTCTCAAATAATTTAAATAATGATTTAAATAGACTTACTGTGAAAATATTTGTAAATAAAAGTCATGCCTTTTTTTTTTCCTTTCTGTCTATTGTATTAAATTAATTAAATAGCATATATATCGATCCAGAAAGAAGTAAGAATGGGAATGGTTTTGAGACATTGCTCTGGTTGTTCAGCTTTCTCTCCAAAGCTGAAGGGAATTTGCGATCATCCTGTGTACATGGCAGACTCTAGCCAAGGATATTGGTCCCATCTTCTGATTCTTTTCTTGGCATCTGAGGTAGTTCTGTTATTTTTATTGAAGTCCATGGAAAATGCTGTGATTTCAAGAGCTATAATGCTAAGATTTCAGAAGTCTTCTCAAAGCTTAATATTCATTCATGATAAAATTATTTAACATTATAAAACATTGAGTCTTAATCACAGAATTGTTGCTGAAATTCTCCTTTTGAAATGCTTTGATGCTCATTCTAAATATATCTTTATTTAAAATTATGTGAAATAGCTTTTTCTAATTGCTCCATGCAGCAGAATGTTTTGATTGACTATTTTAATAGTCGTGAATAATGAACTGTATGTTTCAGCTTCCGAAACACAAATGGACATTGATTTTCTTTGGCTTGCTTTTGACCCCTAAAGAAGTAAAGCAATTAGAATTTTGCTTGCAAGAGAACTCACTTCTCTCTTGCCTGTCATTATATATGTATTCTAAACGGCGTTTGAGAACGGATCTAAGTTCATCAGATTTTGTTCAAGTGAAGAAGGAGGGGAAATCATCAAGTCGGCAGTTGCCTGGGAGCTGCGGGTTGTGTCACAGGCAGCCTCTGCCTGTGCGCGTCACCGTGCTGCGTCACAGCCCCGCGTCCCCGCGCAGAGAGCTCACAGGCAGCGCTTCACACAGGTGTGCACATCAGCTACAGCACTGCGTGCATTGTGGTGGCAGTGTGCTGTTTGTCCTTCCACCGCAGCTGCTGTGTGCTACCAGTGCACACAGAGAACTCTTCACTCAAGATAGATTTTGAATAAAAAGCAGCATCAAGGCTATGCGCCTATGACTTTTCAAATTTGGAGAGTCTTTATTCTAATTCTAAGGATTATGTGTTTTGCTCTTTTATGGAACAACTTTATGAGCACAGAGTGCATTATATAATAAAAAGTGCTCTTTTCAAAATCAGCTTTAGGCTTTATAAAATGGAGAAATGGATTTAAAAGCTGTCTGGGGTTGCAGTTCCAAGGAACCGGGGCTGTTAACACATTATGAATGTGACATGATTGGCTACCATCAGGGGTGCAGTTAGCAGCAGGACTCCCCGTTGGCAACCTAAGCAACTCTATTAATGTAAGTGCAAAAATAACTGCCTTATTGCTTCTTCAGCTGAAGTAACTTCTCAGTCAAATATAGTGACATTCACGAAGGAATTTAACTGGAAAAGCTCGCTGAAACAAAGCAAAGTATAGAGAAATCACGACATCATTGTTTGGCTCTCAGCATGACTGGCTGTCTCATTTTCCTTTAAACTGCATTTCTTTTTAACTGGATGTGGACAAGACCTTCCAGGACAATGGAATGCACAAGAACTGAATTTCTGCACCATGTCATTGGTGTTCCAGCTAGTTTATTCTGAAGCATCTGTACTAATGGTCCATCAGATGTTTTCTGTCACATATTATTATATTACAGAGTTGTGAGCTTGTCTCAGTTTTTTCTTCTGGTGTATTATTTGAAATCATCTTAATCGTCAGATTATTAATCTCATTTATGTGACATGTTTTCATTACATTAAATAGCTTCCAAGCAAGAGGAAACTGATCTTACTGATCAGTGTCTGTACATTTTTTTCTTGCTATATTAGTATATAGCTTCTGAAAATCGCTTCTATATGTATATTTTTGCCAGTTGCCTTCTTATTTTGAAAACAGCAACTTTCTGTTTTTGAAAGATGAGTTGTATAGTTATTTATTGCATGCTTTGACTTAAGGAGAAATCCCCTTTTCAGTACCTGTGATTTGGTACTCCTGTTTATCTAAATGTCTCTATTCAACAGTCCCATTCATGTACATCATATTACCTTTTTTTCACCTCTTCATGATGATATTATAATCCCTTGCATATTGATGTTGCTGTGTTACCTTTTCCTGAAATGAAAATCCCAAGGTTAATATGCAACCTTATTTCTTTTCCTCGTGTAATATAGCGTCCATCTGGTTGATCTTCTCAAATTTGTGATTCGGTAGTTTCTGTGCCCTACTTCTGTTTATCTGTGTATGACTCTGCTAAGATTGACATATTATCCATCGCTTTCTGCATGTTTGCACAAACGAGTCTGCAACTTTTTGAAATGAGGCTCTGGTTTTGGCTTTTATAATTATTCTTTGTAATTGCTCCTTGGAAAATTTAAGAAGAAGATATTTGGGGGATCGGTTCAGTATTGACAAATGGCAAGAATATTACACAGATTTTGTGATGAAGGTATGTGGAAGCAAGTGTGGGATGCATGTAATGGAAGAATGCATTTCTGAGGTAAAATATGAGCTCAGATGGTGTTTTTTTGTTAGCTTTCTGTTTCTGCCTTGTGTCTTTTTATCTTACCAAAAGGAACCTCTGCTGGATTTTGCTGTCTGTTTTCAGGAGGAAGCCTAGTGAAGCCGGTAGATTCAAGGCAGTCGGTTTCTTTGTAGGTAGTGAATCCAATCAAAGCTGCCTGGAAAAGCTGCTTTGAACCCTACCCGCCTCCCACAAATGATTTATTTGTTTGTTTGTATATTTATTTATTCCAGGCTGGCACAGCCTGCTGCTCAGTCCTGGTGCTGAAGGGCTTTCAGATTTCCTGACGACATGTTTTGTGCAAACAGTTTGTCTCCCATAGACACTGACCACTCCTTCTGCAAGAGGCAGTCCTTAGAATATCGCAGCGTCTATACCCGATTACGTTATTTCCTCACAAATTTGTATTGTAAGAGTGTTTGCTCTGAGCGACTCAATCAGGAATACCTGTGTTCAGTGTCAGGAGATGTTTATATTCTTGCTGCATTATGGGCTGATGCCTTCCTATCTTACAAAATTGTACTAGAGAAAAATCAAATAGGTTTTCTGTGGGGAAATAATAGGGAGGAATTAAATCCTGTTCTGAAGGCGCCTGAGAAATGTCCCCACTGCGTGCCCTCTAGTGCGAGCAGGGACAAAGTGTAACTTGACACAAGAAATCACGGTAAGTATTTGGTGCACATGCACATGTCTGAATGGGATTTCTTCTAAACGTGCAATTGCTGACCTCAGATATTGTAACTGGAGAGAGACACGTTTGCTGGAAATTCCTCACCCTAATGCATCCTGTGGGAAACATCAGTGATAAATGCAGGAGGTATTTTTTGAACCTTAATACTGAAACCTTAAAGTAAGTTTACAGCACCTTTTCCCTCCTTCTCTCTTAAAGGAAGTTATTTAAATAAACCTCTCCTTATGTTGGCAAAATGTTTACCAGATACAGTAGCAGCTTTTAGTGGCTTATTATTGCATTATGTTATGAAGTGAATCCTTAATGACCATTAAACAGATAGAGTGTCAACCTCCTTGTGTTATAAGATGCAGATAAGATGCCACTTTCTAATGAAGATGTTCATTAGGAAGAGCAGCAGTAAGTGTTTAAGGGTAGGGAATGCTGCTGTTTTTCAGCTGGGTTTTTTCCCTTGCCTTTAGCACTTAGCAACATAACATGAAATATTTCTTTCCCTGATAGCTACTGCTGGGATATTACCTGGCACCATGCATACAGTATGCAGTATGCATTCCTTACAGTTATTTGATGGCCACAGGACTGATACCTGATACCACGCATAATTGGGGTAGTAAACATAAATAGATTGTGTGAAAGAAAGCAGAAAATACAGTGGTTTTGCTTCTGCATTCTTTATGCTATGATGAAAGTTATACATGAGCCTATAAAGACGAAAGGGTGAGTAGCTGCGTTTCTAGAGGAGGCAGTGTATGTCTTAGCAAACATCCTGCTTCTGTTCTTCTGCTCTTTGTCACAAAGGATCCCAGAACGGTTGAGGCTGGCCGGGAGCTCTAGGGATCCCCCAGTCCAGCCCTGCTCCAGCAGGGACACCCAGAGCAGGGGCACAGGGTCCATCCAGGCAGGTTTGGAGATCTCCAGTTCCAGGGCTCTGTCACCCTCACAGGAAAGAAGTTCTTCCTCATAGGGAGTGTCTTTTCTCGTACAATAGATGCTCCAGTCCCTTAATCATCTTCATGACTCTACACTGGACCCTCTCTAGAAGCTCCACGTCCCCTCTGTACTGGGGGACCCAGAACTTCACCCAATACTCCAATACCAGAGCTGAGTAGAGGGGCAGGATCTCCTCCCTCGACCTGCTGGCAACGCTTCTCCTCATGCAGGCCAGGATCCCCCTGGCCTTCTTGGCCACGAGGGCACACTGCTGACTCATGGTTAACTTGTTGCCAGCCAGGACTCCCAGATCCCTCTCTGCGGAGCCGCTTTCCAGCAGGTCAACCCCTAATCTGTGCTGGTGCCTGGGGTTGTTCCTGCCCAGGTGCAGGACCCTGCACTTGTCCTTGTTGACCCTCAGGAGGTTCCTCTGTGCCCAACTCTCCATCCTGTCCAGGTCCCCCTGAATGGCAGCGCAGCCCTGGGCAGTGTCGGCCGCTCCTCCCAGGTTGGTGTCACCTGCAAACCTGCTCAGGGGCCCTCTGTGCCCTCGCCCAAGTCACTGCTGGACAAGTTGAACAGCACCGGGCCCAGCACTGACCCTGCGGGACACCATGGCCACAGGCCTCCAACTGGACTCGGCCCCATTTATCACCACCCTCTGGGCTCTGCCATCCAGCCAGTCCTCAATCCACTTCACTGTGCACTCATCCAGTCCACACTTCCAGAGCTTCCCTATGAGTATGTTATGGGAGACGGTGTCGAAAGCCTTGCTGAAGTTGAGGTAGACAACATCCACGGCTCTCCCATTGTCCATCCAGCCACTCACTTCATCGTAGAAGGCAATCAGGCTCGTCAGACACAACTTTCCCTTGGTGGATCCACGCTGACTGCTCCTGATCACCTTCTTTTCCTTGACATGCCTAGAGATGGTCTCTAGGATGAGCTGCTCCATCACCTTTCCAGGGATGGAGGTGAGGCTGACTGCCCTGTAGTTTCCCGACTCCTCCCTCTTGCCCTTTTTGAAGACTGGAGGAACGTTGGTTTCTTCAGTCGTCCGGCACCTCCCCCAACCTCCATGACCTCTCAAAGATGATGGATAGCGGCTCAGCAATGACCCCCGCCAGTTCCCTCAGCTCTCTTGGGTGCATCCCATCTGGGCCCATAGATTTATGGGTGTCCAGTTTGCCTAAATAATCCCTACCCCAACCCTCCTCCTCCACCAGCGGAAAGTCCTCCTCTCTCCGGGTTCTCTCTCTTGTCTCTGGGCTCCGTAGTTCACGGGGACCAGCCTTAGCAGTAAAGACAGGAGCAAAGAAGGCATTTAGTAACTCTGCCTTCTCTGCATTCTGTCACCAAGGTACCCTCTCCATTCAGTAGAGGACTAACATGTTCCCTAGTCTTCCTCTTGCTGCTGACGTATTTGTAGAAGCCCTTCCTGTTGTCCCCGACATCTCTCGCTAACTCTGATTCCAAATGGGCCTTGACCTTCCTCATTGCATCCCTGCATTCCCTCACAATGTTCCTCTGTTCTTTCCATGCGTCCTGGCCCATCTTCCACGTTATGTACATGCTCTCTATCATGTACATGCTTCTTTTTGTCCTTGAGGGGAAGGAGTGGTGCCTCCTAAGATTGCTCTTTTACAGGAATTGAAATATATCCTCGAAATACAGACTTGCTGTTAATGCACAGGAGCTCAGCCTGAAGCTCTGCCTGTCTAATCCAGAACTCATGTGCTAGAGTGTCCCATAAATTCCTTATATTTAAAGCAGGAACTCATGAGCAGGAATTTAGTGACATCACTAAATTTGCAGATTGTAGCAAATTTTATGATTTGCTACAGATTGTAAAAAAGTGGATTGTAGCAATTGTGTCACTCACATCTGCAGGCCCATTTGAGCATGAAGTTGGGATGCACTTAAGGCTATCTTAGACTTGGCCTCGTAATACATGGGAAGCAGAGTAAAATTGTGAAGCCATTGTGTCACTCACATCTGCAGGCCCATCTGAGCATGAGGTTGGGATGCACTTAAGGCTGTCTTAGACTTGGCCTCGTAATACACGGGAAGCAGAGTAAAATTGTGAAGCTTTCAGGTTGTCTCTGGTCTCACTGCAAGCAAAGGTGAAATAAAAAGCACCAGGATTTCTCTTCCTTTTTGCTCTTTTATGCAAGTATATGCATTTGTCTCTGGACAAAGATAAATGCTGCAATAAATTGGTCTTTATGCATACACCCGTTTTTTTTATAGGCTCTATGATGCTCCAATATCTGTGGAGACTGAGCAGAGTTCTGAATCTTACTTCGTAACTAATTTCCTTAGATAAATTGGCTGGACAACTTCCTTTCCAGATAGTAGAGCTGGAAGAAATAGCTAGAACCACCTCAAAAAGCAACTGTAAAATTATCAAGGTTTGTGAATATAAAAGGTTATGAGGTTTCTAAATACTGATTCTGCTTCTGAGAAAGTAGATGAGAAGAAGGCTTTTTTTCATGGATCAAGTGTCAATACTACTTTAGTTATAAAGTGATGCACCAGATAATTTGCTGCCATAAAATGAGGAATATAAGTTTATCTTTTCTGGGTAAAAGTATTTTAGATCTTTCAACAGATAGAATATCTGCAGGCAGTTAAAATGCTAGGGAAAAAATATCAACACAAAAATTCAAGAAAAGGTTTGCAATTACAGCAGCAAAATGCTACATTCTACTACGTAGCTGGAAATGCTACTGGAGGGAAAACTAGTCCTTTGTCTTTTTTTTAAAATAAGCATCTGTAGTGGTAACCTATACTTATGCATGTATAAACTGTCCTGCTTTGTGTTCAAAATCTATAGTTTTCCCCCAAAAGCCCATCATCTGTTTGCGTGTCAAAGCTTTTTGTTAGCTAAGTTTAAAAAGAAGACATAATTATATAAATACCATCTTTTATTCAGAATATTTTAACACCATCCATATGAAATACACTCTTGTATTTAGAAATTATGAGAAAAAGAAAACATGCTTTTTAAATACCACAGAGCAGCATTAGACATCAAAATTACAGTCTTTTGTACAAACTGATTGTTTTCACAACGCTGGGGCACATTTGGGATGCAGATTAAGGGCAATATCTGACCTTTACTGGATTTATTTACATAGTCAGAAACTCAAAGTGAGTACACATCCAAGATGCTCTGGACTAGGAGTAACACGAGTAACACCTGTCTATGAAGCCTGTGAGATAGTCCCTCCAGAGACTTATTTAGAAATTATGAGAAAAAGAAAACATGCTTTTTAAATACCACAGAGCAGCATTAGACATCAAAATTACAGTCTTTTGTACAAACTGATTGTTTTCACAACGCTGGGGCACATTTGGGATGCAGATTAAGGGCAATATCTGACCTTTACTGGATTTATTTACATAGTCAGAAACTCAAAGTGAGTACACATGCAAGATGCTCTGGACGAGGAGTAACACGAGTAACACCTGCCTGTGAAGCCTGTGAGATAGTCCCTCTAGAGACGGCAATATCTGGACTGAGGTATTGTTTAAAATTGTAAAATAAAGAGAAAGCAAAAATCAGCAAGAAAGTAATATATGCAAATAATTACTGTAGGCAAGATCATAGCTCAGGGCTATATGCAGCCATAAGAGGGCTTGGGAACCTACATAGCCAGATAGATTATTGGCAAACATGTGGAAAGGACTGTGCAGATATACTGAATAATGCTTATGGAGTAGCAGCATTTGACTTCTCAGTTGTCCCATTGCTCTTCCTGCCCCTCCTAGATCCACACATCAAGTTGAATTTAAGTTTTGAACCTATGGAGAATGGCTGGATCGAGCATGTCAGCATTCAGAGCAATGCTACATGACACCGGTTCCGTTAGGATCCCGGTTGTGTTAACTTAGAGGAATTGGAGATCGGTCAAAGAGTTGTCTTCCTCTCAGCTCCAGTATCTCATCTTTTTGTTTCCTCAGATCAGAACGTGTTTGTTTATTTGATAAACAGGTTTCTTTATGCATACATTTTAGTGTATTCTCATGGCTATACTTACCAGGGTGGGAATGTTCATATTTTAAGTCAGCAGTGGTTTTGACTTTCATCTGCTCATGTGTATGGCATTATTTTTGCAATGCTGTGTGCTAGAGCCAAGAGAACTGAGAACAGCCTGAGTTGTCTTTTGTGCCTAAGTGTAGAGCTGAGGAAACAGCCTGAATATATAACCCATCAAAAACAGATCTTGCTGTTAGGGCTTATAAAATATAAAGAAATATTTTTAATGTTTCTTTTTATTATTTTAAAGATGGAAACCTCGACACTTTGCCTGCAGTAGGTATTCAAATTGAAGGACATTACTCCCTGTAATCAGAAAGCTTCTCACTGCTGTAGCTGCTGGAATGGGCATGTTGCGTGTTGTTCCATCCGTATACATAAATGGTTGGTGGGATAATCCTCCTTCTTACAGCTGATTTCACTAGCAGCCGGCATATGCGTGCTTAGAAAAAGAATGCAGATTTTTTTTCAGGGCATGACAGGGATGGCACGCGACTGAATCAGCTCTGCCTTGGCCAGAGAGAGGATGCTCCTCTGCAGCACGCTCGGTTTTCATTAGTCTGGGAAGCCTTTGGTTTACTGAAGTACACAAGGCAGTTTCCGAGGAATGAAACGATTTGTGTGACTGCAGCTTCCGTTTAAACAGCTACCTGTTACTGGGGCCTTGCTGGAGTGTCTCTTTAAAGGAGAGTAGGTGATGCGTATCACCTGGATTAGGTGATTTCCGTGGCGGCAGCCCTTTTCTCTGTGAGGACTGTCCGTACTAGGTGCCGTCGCGCCGCGGCGGGCGCGCTGCCGCGGGCACTGTGCTCCTCTGGCCGCCTTTGTGGCAGCCCCACAGCGCTCGGGCTCCGTTGGCCGCCATGTCGCCGTCAGGCGCTTCCCGCCTCCCTCTCAGTGCGCACCCAGGCCTGTGGGCATGGTGCGCTACAGAGGAGCCCCGGCAGCCCCCTTGATGGATGGGGGCTTCGAAACCCACCATCAGCCATCGTTCCCCACCGCCAGGCCGTGTTACCCGTGCTGCTGGCTTCGTTGGGCTTCCCTAACGCACGTGGTGGCCTGTGCCTGTGCTGACATTCACTCAGGCATTCCTTGCCATGCTGTGGACCTCCTCAAACGCCATCCCATCAGGACGCGCATGGAAGGAGCAGTCTGGTGGCCTGTTATTAGGAATATCTTTAATCTTCCCTCTACACGTTGGCTACTTCCTGTCTTCCCGCACATCAAGCTCTTTGTTTTCCAAGGTTTTATTTAGTTAAACAATGCCTTACGTTCCATGTTTAAGAATTAACCTAAGTTCTTCTCCTTGCCACTTTTTATCTAGCGTCTGAATAGACCTTCCAGTGCCTTGAAACTTCCATGATATATTTTTTTTCTGTCTCAAATGAAAGAGAAATTTCTTTTAACCGTCAGTTGTCGTCTTAGCTTCTACAAGGAGGCTTGCAGATCATTATCATCTGGAGCTGATTTCAAGCCTAAATGAGAAATTTTGTTAGCAGTTCATTTTTACTAGTTTTATATATTTTAGTAGATCTCAACATATATTTTTTGCCTTTTCTTCCATCTTTTTTTTTCTCCTGCTAATTTGCTAATTGAATTCAATTATGGATGCTGTTGTGGGTTAAAACATCCTGTCAGAGAGCATGAAAAAAATATTTCATGTTTCAATAGCTACACTTGAATATTTAATTCACAGCTATTTAACTTACATTTATTCAGTGAAATTGTGGAGTCTGCTTGATGTGAATGTTTTTAGACACTTGCCTCAAGGCAATACATCCCAGAAAAGGATAGATTACCTGGAAATTTACCTTCAGCTTGATAAAATATCCTTGTTTTTGTTTATGGATGAGTCTTCATTATTTGTGGAAGTGTCATGACAGTGGTGAGTTTAGGTTCCCTAGGCCTAACCCTGTCTCCATTGGCTCAGCAATAGAAAATCCAAAGTGTTAGGAGTTTACTTTAAAAATACAGCAGAGGAACTTAACAAGATCTCAAACAAATCAAATTATAAATATCAGTGTGTAGGTACAGTACTTTAAAGAAGTGCCTTGCTAGAGAGAAATTTTACCCTCGAGTCCCTGTTATGATGATACAGCGCATTAGGAGACTCAAAAAGAAGATCTGGCCTCGTTGTGCTCTGTCTTTGGGTTATACCACAAATGACATTTCTCAGGTTTTGTAGTCCCAATACAGCGCTATTGGTGAGCATGCTGTTTGAAGAAGGAAGATGCAAAAACTTTTTAGCTAATAAGCACCTGGAAAGTTGCTCAAGGTTTTGTAGGCTGATCTGAAGCTATGTGAACAACTGATAGGAAAGAAAAGGGCTAAAACTCCACTGAACATTAATAACACAGTTGGAAAAATCATAACAGGCCAATTTAACTAGGTGCAGTGCTTTTTGTTAGCAAGATTTAAGTAAATTTAAACTCTTCAAGTTGTTAAAATCTAGTTGTTTCATTTTGGCAATGTCAAGTCTACTGAATAGAGCAAGATCTTAATTGTGAACTAGAACTTCTGAATTAGATTTGCTCTGTGATCACCGCATACACTCGAGCAAGCCACATAAATTTCTCTTGGCTCATTTATCCCATTTGACGTAAATTCATACTTCACAGGCACATGGGTTAGTGCTTTGAAGCTTCACTGATGAATGGTTATATAGAGGCTTATTTGCATTAGTTCAATACAGTGAAGATATATAGCATGCTGGATATTTATTTACCTTTGCATTTTTGGTTTCTCAGAAATATTTTAAATGATCTAGATCATGTGTCTAATTTCTGTAAACTGTAAACTGGAAGTCATTGCTTTCTCTGATATATTCTTCCCTTTTGAAAGAACTTTGGACAAACCTCAAAAATAATCTGATTTCTTGCAGGAATTTTTAAAATGAATTTGCCTAAATCTATTCCTGACATAAATTATATTTGAGATGAAGTCATATTTGCTTATTTTCAGTCTCTGTCTTAATAGATACTCTCCAAGGAAGAACACTTGGAGGTCTTAGGACTCACACACAGTAATAAACACTTGAATGATCTTTCCAGCAAGAGTTTTGCCTATGAACAGTCAGAACTGATAAATTGCTTTTATAATATAACACTGTAAAAGAAGAAGGGGAACTTTAAAGGCAACCAAACAAATGGCTATGTAACCCATACTTTTTAGTACAATACCACCGTTCTGCCTTCCTTTTCCCACTTCAGTATTTATTTGCAAGAAAACTATAATTATTTTTTGTTTTGATGCAGTGCCACATTTTTGCACATATTTGCACTGGCTGAGTCATCATATTGGTCCATTTTGCTTGTTTACTTGCTATTTTCATTACAGAAAATTTAGAAATGCCTTAGTGGTAGGGAAGACTATAATTGCAATCAACTATGTGCATATATGTGTTTTATACATGTATTATATTCACATACACATTATTATATCAGTTTAATCTGAAAAGCTTAGGTAAGTGGTTTCTTTAATCTCATCAGCATAATTAACACTCCTTTGTAGATCAATCTGGTGTGATCTTTGTCAATTAAAACAAATAATATGCACGGCTGCTCTTATTTTTACAACACTTAAAAAATACATAAGTTGGTTTATCTGTGGATATTAGACATAGGGCTTTCTTTCTGTGTTGTGCTCCATGCCCTAAAGTTGTTGTGCCCAGCTGATGAGGTGCTCTGTGCCCTTACATGTTAACAACACAGCCCCACCGCGCTGCCGTCACACCGCTCTAACAGCCCTTGGGCCCGACACGAGTCTGCCGACACCAACAGGTCTCTGCGTTCAGCATGGGCCAATGCAAACTCGCATATCGCCGACCTCCAGGCAGCAGAAATGCTGAAAACTCCTGCTTTGCACGTAACTAGGGTAGTCTTTTTGCTGGGGCGTAGTATCTTATAAGGATATTGTTGATTTTCAGAAATAAAGCTGCTATCAATAAGAATCATCTGCTTTGATAGAAACCAGAAGGTTTTTTATCCCGGTCCCAAAAGGGGAGAAGGGGAGCTAAAATGACTTCACTGTCCTACCAAATGCACACATAACGTAAAGGCCTCCAACGTGTGGGGAATGTGCATGTAAAAAGTCATTCTGCTTACACAGTAATTTTCATTGTATTGACAGTGCAACAGCTTTGTCCCCCTTAAAGAAAAGGTTCAAAGGTTCATAGCAATGAAGAACCTGTTAAGATTGTCTCCCCCACAGCACATTCTTAGTGACTCGTTGTGCTGAGTGCATCCATGAGCAGGTGTATTAATCACTGGTGTGAGATATTAGAGTGCATCCATGAGCAGGTGTATTAATTAATCACTGGTGTGAGATATTGAAGCACTTACAACTTGTTATGTTTAGCTATGCTTGCAGACATTACATGCTCATTTACAAAGTTTTTGATTACCACTGCCTATGTCTTCTGCAGTTGTCTTGTTGTGAGGCAACAACTATCATAGAATCATAGGATCATGGAATGTTTAAGGTTGGAAGGGCCCTCTCAAGGTCATCTAGTCCAACCCCCTGCACCTAGAGCACGTGGCACAGGACTGCGTCCAAGCGGGTTTGAAGATCTCCAGAGAAGGAGACTCCACAACCTCTCTGGGCAGCCTGTTCCAGTGCTCTGGCACCCTCACTGGCAAGAAATTTTTCCTTAAGTTCCTGTGGAACTTTTGATCCTTCAGTTTCCGGCCATTTCCTCTAGTTCTGTCGGTGGCCACCAGTGAAAAGAGGCCGGGCCCATCCTCCTCACTGCCTCCCTTGAGGTACTTCTAGACACTGCTCAGGTCCCCTCTCAGCCTTCTCTTCTCCAGCTGAACAGGCCCAGCTCCCTCAGCCTCTCCTCATAGGGCAGATGTTCCAGGCCCCTGATCATCCTCGTAGCCCTGCGCTGGCCTCTCTCCAGCAGCTCCACATCCCTCTTATACTGTGAAGCCTGGAACTGGACACAATACTCCCCCAGGTCCCTCTCTGCAGAGCTGCTCTCCAGAAGGTCGGTCCCCAGCCTGTACTGGTGTCAACTATGGTTGATGCTCAGACTGGCTCTCCTTGAGGAGATCTTTAACATAGTGTTATAGATTATCTAATGTTTTCTCTTGGCAAGAAATAATACATGTGAAACCGCAGTGGATTACATTTATTAAATAGTCCTATGGTTCCACCATGATGGTATCTTAGTGCAGTTAATCACTAATTCTGTCAACGGAGCTTCTCCCTGTCTTCACTTCATGTTGAGGTGGTCTGTTGTAGATGCATTAATTGCCAGTAGGATTAAAAACTGTGTCTCTTCTATCCAGCTGGGCATTTGCACAGAACTTTTAGGAAATTTATTGCTGATACGAGTCCCTCATTGGCCCCATTTTTCTGAAATTAACTGAGGAAGAGGCTACAAACACGTTAATGCTTCGGAAGGTATTCAGGCACCCAGGTGGTCTCACATATTCACTCATGCGGAGGTGCTTGTGCGGTATGATAACACAAATGTCCTTTTCTAGGCAGTTGAATGAATAGTGATGATTGTGCCAACGTGCTCCATGTTTTCTGTTGCACTCTGCAAGTTTTATTTATGATGTTGCATTTTATAAAGTAAAACAATTGTGAACATTGGAAGACATATTCTGGGTTCTAGTTAAAGCTTTTGTGGCCAAGTTGGTACCTGGGGAATGCTATTCATTAAAATAGTTGGGAATCCGAGCCATAGAGTTTCATTAATTTTGGTAAGTACTTTTTGAGTCATGACTCAAACTGAAAGAATTACTTCAGTATTCAGCAAAAGGTCTAAGAGAAATCATGATTGGTTACAGTAGACAAAGAAACCAATTTGATGAAAGGCAGAAAATCTTCTGGCACATAATTCTGGGCTCTATAGTTCATTGTTATCCCCAAAAAAAGATTAAATAACCGCAGTGGATTACATTTATTAAATAGTCCTATGGTTCCACCATGATGGTATCTTAGTGCAGTTAATCACTAATTCTGTCAACGGGGCTTCTCCCTGTCTTCACTTTATGTTCAGGTGGTCTGTTGTAGATGCATTCATTGGCAGTAGGATTAAAAATTGTGTCTCTTTTATCCAGCTGGGCATTTGCACAGAACTTTTAGGAAATTTATTGCTGATACGAGTCCCTCATTGGCCCCATTTTTCTGAAATTAACTGAGGAAGAGGCTACAAACACGTTAATGCTTCAGAAGGTATTCAGGCACCCAGGTCTGGTCTCACATATTCACTCATGCAGAGGTGCTTGTGCAGTATGATAACACAAATGTCCTTTTCTAGGCAGTTGAATGAATAGTGATGATTGTGCCAACGTGCTCCATGTTTTCTGTTGCACTCTGCAAGTTTTATTTATGATGTTGCATTTTATAAAGTAAAACAATTGTGAACATTGGAAGACATATTCTGGGTTCTAGTTAAAGCTTTTGTGGCCAAGTTGGTACCTGGGGAATGCTATTCATTAAAATAGTTGGGAATCCGAGCCATAGAGTTTCATTAATTTTGGTAAGTACTTTTTGAGTCATGACTCAAACTGAAAGAATTACTTCAGTATTCAGCAAAAGGTCTAAGAGAAATCATGATTGGTTACAGTAGACAAAGAAACCAATTTGATGAAAGGCAGAAAATCTTCTGGCACATAATTCTGGGCTCTATAGTTCATCATCCCAACAAAAAGATTAAAGCAATTTAGAGCTTAGGAGCTTTGAACTAGAGCTGTCCAACGAAATGTCTCAAGGCGCAGAGGAGTGAACCTCATGCCCATGCGCACTGATGAAATTCCAGAATTTCTGTTTGTGATTGCACATCTGTAACCTTGTCGCTGTCCTCTGGTTGGCATATGTCTGTCTTCCATGCCAGATTTCCAGTTTATGGAAGATTAGCTAATATTTTTCATTCTTTTAGAGAGAAATAGAACCACTTTGTACTGTTTCCTTCTTGTGGCCGTGTCATAGAGGATTATGCAGTGGAGGTTTTAGCTTGTTGATTAGAAATTTGTCCTCTCCAAGCTCCACAATTGTTTTGGTGATACTTCCCATGCAACCAAGAGCTTAAGAAAAATTACAAAGTTTATTGGCCCTGCATTTTGGAGGAGGAGGTCACCCCTAGAATTACTCTAACCCTCCGGTATTCATATAGTGCTCCTTGAAAATTAAATGTTGCACTCATGTTTTTAAATTATGTTAGAAATTTGTGGCTATATCTGAGGGAAAAACTTCTCACTGTTAGCAAAATTGGCATATTATGTAAATTGACTTCTTTCTCTTGGTTTTGTGTGCAAATAAAAGGCAGTATGCTGTCTGAAAGTGTAAAATTTTGCTGTATAGCTTATTTGATGAAAGGCAGAAAATCTTCTGGCACATAATTCTGGGCTCTATAGTTCATCATCCCAACAAAAAGATTAAAGCAATTTAGAGCTTAGGAGCTTTGAACTAGAGCTGTCCAACGAAATGTCTCAAGGCGCAGAGGAGTGAACCTCATGCCCATGCGCACTGATGAAATTCCAGAATTTCTGTTTGTGATTGCACATCTGTAACCTTGTCGCTGTCCTCTGGTTGGCATATGTCTGTCTTCCATGCCAGATTTCCAGTTTATGGAAGATTAGCTAATATTTTTCATTCTTTTAGAGAGAAATAGAACCACTTTGTACTGTTTCCTTCTTGTGGCCGTGTCATAGAGGATTATGCAGTGGAGGTTTTAGCTTGTTGATTAGAAATTTGTCCTCTCCAAGCTCCACAATTGTTTTGGTGATACTTCCCATGCAACCAAGAGCTTAAGAAAAATTACAAAGTTTATTGGCCCTGCATTTTGGAGGAGGAGGTCACCCCTAGAATTACTCTAACCCTCCGGTATTCATATAGTGCTCCTTGAAAATTAAATGTTGCACTCATGTTTTTAAATTATGTTAGAAATTTATGGCTATATCTGAGGGAAAAACTTCTCACTGTTAGCAAAATTGACATATTATGTAAATTGACTTCTTGCTTTCTCTTGGTTTTCTGTGCAAATAAAAGGCAGTATGATGTCAGAAAGTGTAAAATTTTGCTGTATAGCTTAGTGTAGTTGTTGTAAAAAGACTAAAATTTCTCTGAGATAAGTTCTAGGTTTACCTCCTGGCAAAATATTAATGAATGTTATGTATCTCCAGGAGACTGGGAGCCTTATCAGACTTGGGAATGCTGAAAACCATTTGTGCACATGAATTTTTGAAAGTGCAAAAAGTGAGTGTAATAACATGATCTGTGCTCCAGAGAGTTGTCATAAACACTGCAAAGAGGGAAACTGCCCAAATACCTCTCACTTGTCTACGTAAACAGCAAAAAGAAATCTGAAAAATATGTAATTCACCTCGGACACTTGAGTGTCGTGTGAGAACTGAAAGCAAATGTGTAGCCAGACATGTGGCAAATAGAAAAGGTGAAAAATGGAATCACTTGCATTTTTTTTTTACATTCAAAGAATAGAGGTTAATTATAAACAAATAACAAGACAAGCACTCAGAAATCTTGTAAGCACATCCATGACATTAACAAATAGGACAGTATTTGTTTTTAGCAAGAGGACGATATATTTTTTTTAATGTGCAGTAGTTAAAAATACTGGTGATTTACATTTCTTTTATGTCTTTATATATAAGTAGCCTGCATTGCTGAATATGTAATTCCTCCTCCTTATATTTTTCCTCTTCTATTTAGCCACTCAGTGTGCTTAGCCAAGCAGCAACTGAGAAAGTAAGTTGGAGCTGCTTTTGTGCTGTAAAATAACTTTCCTTTACCAAAGGCCGACATATCACTAGCTTAAAAGTTGGGAAACGGGTCAACCAAATTTAGATTGTAAATGAAAATGGTGAGCAGTGACTAATAAATTTGTAGCTCATTGAAAAAGATAAGCTAAATTCAGAGGAAATGAAGCCAAGAGCAGGGCTCCAGGGAATATATAATGCACTATGATATCATTTCCAGTGGAAGCTTTATGAATAAGAGGGTAGAACATATTAACAATTATGCCGATGGCAAGGACTAAATTGAATTATAACTGCATTAACTGCACTAACAGTTTTCCCCTTTTCTTTTTCCTTCCAACTATTATGAAATTATTTTCTTGCAACAAAAAAAAGAAATATTGCTAAGTGAGCATATCATTCACTCTTGACTATAATGGTCATCCATTGGTTAATGTGGGTAATTATCTTTTGGGAAAATACAGATTTATTTGGTGACATCTAGCCTAGGGCCTGGAACAAACGAAACACAAGCATCCAGCTGAGCAGTGATGGCATTAGTCATTTTGAACATCCGTGCTGGAAGAGGATTGAGGTTGATCACAATGTGTTTTGTTTTTTTTTTTCTGTCCTCCATTGGAGAATTTTTTCAGGATTCTGCTCCTAAGCTCCTGAGCATTAACTGACTGAAACAGAAGATGGTTTCTGTGTGAAGTGTCATTAAGTTATCCCATGAGAAGAGCAGCGTTTCCGTGCACCTGCGCTCCGTTTGTGCGCCTGGCGTTCGGGGGCATCCTCCGCGCTGGGGAGCTCAGAGCTGCAGCTCCAAGCGATCCGAACCGCGTCCAAACCCCAAGGAGTCACGAGCCATTCCATTACCACTGGACAAAACATGTTCCTGGTAGAGCTCTTGGCTGATAAACTTGACTAAGCCTCTGTAATTGAGGAATGAAGCATAAACCATGAAAATGTCACCCAGAGCTAGAAGGAAGCGCGTGGATGAGCTGACTTTGCTCTTCGGAGTCACACAGAGACTCCCACCACCCGTGGTCAGCCTGGAGAAGGCGTCTGCTCCTGACGGCTGCTTTATGAACTGGAAACTGGAAGAGGGTGCGGTTAATCCTGAGCAGTTCTAGGTGACCTGGGGTACTTCTGTTATAATTGAGTACCTCTCTTAAATAAAACAAGGCTGCCTTTTAGTAATTGATAAAATGTCAGCATTTTTGACTACTGAGCTTCTTACCTGCTTGTGGTTTATTTTATTAGTAATGCCAATGTTATCTACACATATCTTCTGCACCTTGTATATATATACACATTTTTACAAATTATCAACTTATTTGTCTTTATTTTGCATGCAGTTAACACAGTTTCGGTACTTTTAACCTAAATTTTCTCCATAATTGTCTTTTTATTTTCCTTTCCTTCTGATTATTCTTTATTTATGCGCTTTTTGCTTGTTTTCTCCATTTCTTTGCATTTTAACATTTTCTGTTCTTTTTATCACTTTTTATTTTGTTTCATTTTTCTTTCTTCTTAGATGTTGGCAATCACAGAAGTGGACACAACTGAAAAAGATTCTTTGGGTATGTCATGGAATGGCAGTATTTCAAATAGTATTTTCAGAGGTATAACTGAAACAATGAGCAGCAAAACCAATTAAAGAGCTTCATCTCATCAAAGAACATTGCACAGCCATTTTCACATTGGTCATGATGGAAAACAGAACCAGTCAACCAGTACAAACTTAGGTTTAACAGATACTCTGAGTAAGGGAAAAAGAGATATATGAGTGGACAGCAGGAGTTCATGCTAAAATGCAGCTCAGGGATGGGATTCCACCTTTGACAGTGCCCTCCACCCTTATTCCCATTTCTAGCTAAGATTCTTTGGGCTTGCTGAGAAAACAGGCGATTCCTTTATCTTGGGCTCTGTTCACTCGTGCTGGTTCCTTTACCTTTGGGCTCTGTTCGCTCCCGCTGGTTCCTTTTCCTTTGGGCTCTGTTCGCTCCTGCTGGTTCCTCTATCTTTGGGGCTCTGTTCACTCCTGCTTTCCCATCCCGGAGGCCGGTTTCCCGTCGTGACGGTGGCCCCGGGCTCTGCCGTCCTTGCCTGGCTCCACCATGCACTCACGTACTCCGTTATTCTCCCACACGTGTGCACTGGAGGATAAATCCGTGGGTGCATTTTGGCCTCTATACAGTAAGTTAACGTGATCAATAACTCAGCTGTCGGCTCCTTTTCCTCACTTGCGCTTTTATCTTATTGTCTGCATTTCCTGGTTATATTGTAAGTGGTCCTTTTAAAACCTCTTGCCAGCTCTACAGAAAAAGATGATAAATTGTCCAGCATCTTTCTGTGTACTCCATGACATTCTGTTCCTCTAAATAATTTACTAGCAAAGGAATTGCAGTGGAAGTGTGGCTCTTGTTTCTTTGAAATGTTCATCTTGACAATTTATGATCCTTGACAAAATATTTGTCTTGCCTCCAGGAGCAAAAATGAATCAAGGGGCAGATCTTGAAACTGCATGAGTGGGTTCACACAACTTTTACATAAAAGACATTTGGATCACAACTAACTGAAATTGAATCATCTCAGCTGAAATGGTAGATTTCCTAAATTCTGAAGGCAGGATGAAAGAGTTGGAGTGCAGAGTATGTGTGGGAAATTGTCACTGAAGCTGTCTGAAAACATGTTCTGAAGAACACACAGCGTAACCTGTTTCATGTTTGCTCTGTTAATTTGCTGTCTTGATCAGAACTCTTTAGAGAGCCCGATTTCAATGTTGGACTGCGTCCAAGCGGGTTTGGAGATCTCCAGAGAAGGAGACTCCACAACCTCTCTGGGCAGCCTGTTCCAGGGCTCTGGCACCCTCACTGGCAAGAAATTTTTCCTTAAGTTCCTATGGAATTTTTGGTGTTTCAATTAAAGCACTTCATCAGTAATTTTTATTTCTGCAAAGTGATGTGAAAATAATAAGTCATTATTTCTTTGAAAGGTATTTTGCAATGATCAATTTATTTGAAGGTCCCAAACATTCTGTTGGTTGAACACAAATTGAGAAATTATCCAGCTAACCGCCTTTGCATTACTCTGTCTCCATGCACATCACTTGCAGTTGTCACACACACACACACACACACAGGATTTTTTAAACCACACTCATGCCTGACTGAGAGCAATGGTATTTTTCAAATCTTTTACAATAGGCATTTTCCTATTTCTACAGGAATTAAATGTATATCAGCATTGCTCCTGCCACCTGGGAAGCCACAATCTGTTTTTTTGGCTGTTTGGCAAAGCAGGTAAAAGAGTCAGTTCTTATTTCCAAAGCATTCCCAGGAAGTGGGTTATCCCTTCCAATTCCTTTTGTCTGTGCAGTGAAAAGTGTGGTGAAAAAAGATGTTTAAGCTATCTATCTTCCTTGTTCTGCTATTTGCCATAAGTAAAAAAGATCACATAAGTAGATTATATTTTAAAATACACCTATGTTCATGAAACCATCCTTTAATTATCTATTTTCACCAGTTGTTATAGGATTTGGGCACGTAGAGAATTTTTATGTTAGCTTTAGGATTTTGCTTTTGTTTTATTTTATTATTCAACTTCCTAAAAAAAAAAGGTAAATAAAAAGTTGGTCAGACCGTTAACACTGACTTTTAAAACCAATAGGTATATTCTTTCTTTCACTTCAGTCATAAAAATATCACGAGGGTCTGATACGATGGCAAACCTGTAGAATACCCATCCATGGTGTGCACTCACAAGAGCGTTGCACCATTCCCTGAATAGGATGAGGGGCACTAAGGAGCGAATTTGGATTCTCCTGTATTTGCTACATAATGAGTAGCCCAGGATTTGTTTTTCTCTTTTTTTCTTTCTCTCTCTCTCTCCTTTTTAATTGTGTAGCTAATCTTGAGGCACAGCAAGAGGAATGCATGAGTGGTCCTCAGTCGTGAGCTCTGTCACATTTTCCAGCTCTGGAGGTATAATAATAAACTTCCCATCTTGTATGGAGGACATTAAAATGTATTAGTCTGTATTGTGACAAGTGAGACAGCCTGATGATACGGATAGAAAGGTCAAGGAAGAAACTTTTTCAATCACTCTGTCATTTAGATGGTGGTTTGAGTAAAATAAGGCACAGGGACACAATATGAATGAAGACAGTGAAATTAAGTTGTGAACATCCATAACCTACCCTGAAGAAATACTGATCTCAGTGTCCCATGGTGAAAAAAATGTGAATTTCTAGTATATTTTTCAGCTAGCTTTCCTCGTGTGATATATGCATACAAAATATGAGTATTTTTGAAGATCTGTTTTATATACATCAATTTTATTTGGTTTGATATAATGAATCTATGTATTCATAAGGGGTTGAAAACAGCATTTGCATGCTTTTTGCACACTCATTAAAGGGAATAGAATAATTTCAATACATACTTTTGTATTAAAGAAAACGAGTTTAACCTGGTGCTTGTCAAAAACCAATTTTGATAGTTCTACCAAGTGGAAACTAAAGATACTTACCATCATCATCTATGAACTGGCCTGACTGTTCTCAACCTGCCACTATATACCTGCACTGAACAGATGGAGAATTTTTCAAATCTGTTTCATTTCTAATGGATTATATATATGCAGTCCTTCAATGGGAAAGAAGAATGCTTTTCCTGCTTTTTCAGATATTTTTATAAAATACCTGATCGGTTCTGATAGTGGGAAGCAGAGAATTCAGGGTTAAAGAGACCAAAATGAATCATGCACTCTAGATATGAGCTATTGCCTTATTACCATGCAATAAAAAAGTACTTGTAGGATTTCCAGTATGTATTGATTTAACAGTTAATTTGTCTCAGCTCCTTTCACTCTGTGAAATATTGACAGTTTTCCTTAATTAATCTCACACAGGCAGTCATTAGTTTATTTGTCTTAGTGAAGGTTCTTGAGGTGTTTATTCTGTGTGGCTATATTGTAAAACTTGCTTAAAAACTTAAGTTAAAAACTCATTCGTGCAGTCCTGTTCAATTTATTCATCAATGACCTGGATGAAGGCACAGAGTGCTCCCTCAGCAAGTTTGCTGATGATACCAAACTGGGAGGAG
>NW_010583770.1:0-12355 GCF_000705375.1 Tinamus guttatus | reverse complement strand
CACCAAAAGTTCCACAGGAACTTAAGGAAAAATTTCTTGCCAGTGAGGGTGCCAGAGCACTGGAACAGGCTGCCCAGAGAGGTTGTGGAGTCTCCTTCTCTGGAGATCTTCAAACCCGCTTGGACGCCGTCCTGTGCCACGTGCTCTAGGTGACCCTGCGTGTGCAGGGGGTTGGACTAGATGACCTCGAGAGGTCCCTGCCAACCTTGAGCATTCTGTGATTCTATGAACAAGTATGCTCCATCCTGCTGTGGTAGACATACAGCTGTGTAACTATTTTTAGTTCATCTTTTATTTTTACTTGTATATTAAAAAATCTGAAAATAAAAGCTGAAAAAATAGATTTTGCAACTTAATGGAGCTGCAGAGCTGCATATGTTTCCCTGTATTCTGAAATGAAAACAGTGTACTATACCTCAATTCTGGAATAATTTTAATTACAGGAACTGCAGCGTAATATCCATTTAGAAGAGCTTTGTGTTACAGCAAATGACTAAAGCTAGGACATGATTCATTTCAGGTCAGAATTTGGACACTATCAAGCACATTCACAGTTCAGAGATCTCCTGGAAAGTAAAGTACCAGTTCAGGAAATAATAGAAATCTAATCGATCTATCCACCAATGGGGTTCTCCACAGTCACAAATTGATTTTAATGTCAACTCCAATCTGTTGTTAGATATTGAGGCATTTCTCAACAGACAGGGCCTGAGTGATTTATTTTTTGTTGAGAACTGAAGTGCTGAGTTCTTCTTGGATAGCACATGTGAACACACTGCTCTCGAGATACGTTACCTGCTCTCTTAGAGCATGTCCTGTTTATTGCTGTGGCCTGTGGTCCTGATGCTCCGTTGGAGTGCTGATTTTCTTTTGGAGTCCCTGAACAGAGGGATAGGGTGGCCTTTCTGAAGTTTGCAAAGCTCTTGGTCAGAGGTCTGCATGGGGCAGATCTCTGACCACAGGAAACATCCTTCAAAATATTAATGTACATTTGTAGGTTTTACAGCTGATTTACTGTTCAGCCTACTTTTTTTTTTTTTTCAGGATGATATTTATTCTTTTTTTCCCATGGTAGATGTGCCTGTCAGGGGTATACCTTGGTATGTCTTTCTAATATTTGATGAAATACATCCTCAGAAACTAAAATAAATACATTTCTTTGCCTTGTTAGGCTAATTATTTAAATACATGGTTTATTAAATATAACTGAATTAAGCTTGATATATAGCCTTTTGCTTTTAAATCAGAAAAGTATTTTCTCCCCTTTCCTTTCTTAAATAATCTCTGGGAAACCTCAGTTTATAGCAATTCAATCCAGGAGTTGATTTCTCATAATTAAACAATGAATCATGGCAAGTGACCAAGGAAATGTTCTCAGAAATGATGCCTAAAAAATTTTACCATGAGTATCACACCAGTACAGTCACTGTAGCCCATGTAAACACACAGGCAAATGTGTTATTTTCCATAATCTGATCATAAATTTAAAGCCCAGTCAAATATCTCGCTTCTATGATAATATAGCAGCTTATTCTCATTGTCATTAAGGCCTTATTGGTCAGCAATAGTTATTAAAAGCATCATTTTTCTTGAAACAGATTATATATATATTTTTTTTTTGCAATGATATTCCACAGAATGACAGTACAATAAACTGATTTGTTCTTGCTTCTGTGAGACATAGTGGAAAATAAATCTTTATTTCAAGAGGAAGAAGGAAGAAAGAACAGGCTCGCTTCTCATCTAATTGACTGTGTTGCCTGTTGCCTATGCTTAGTTAATTCTAAATACATTTCCAGCGGTTTTTCATGAAATAGCAAGCAGTTAGTTCCAGCAGTGTATGACTGTGTAAACATTTGTGCTTTTGCGTTAGCAGAACTAGGTGACAACAGCAGGATCCACATGCCAAAAAATGTGTGACAGCTGAGATGGGACATGTCTGTTCCTATGTGAATTACTGCATTTCTGCTGGCCCTGTGATTTCTCTTATCCTAGTCAATGGCTTGATATACGATGGGAGGACTGCAGCTCCCTAATTCTATTACTTTCCCTCTGACCATTGTAGATTCAACACTTTTAACTGAACATTGTAGAAGGGAAATATATCAACCGGATAACACAGTCCTTGCATCTATTTGCTGGGTAAACATCAGAGTAAAACATTAAAAGGAGGACTCAGAGTTTGTTGTAAAAGGTAAACCACGTGTATGATACTTTTAACTGTCTTAAGAGTTACGGCTTTATCAGTTAACCTGCTAAGATTCCTTATCAGATATAAGATTTTGGGCATACATATACAAGTTTTGACAAAACTTTACGAAATTCCAATCCATAATTGCAACCCAGAGTTCTGCGTTGGAAGGATGTAATTCAGAATCTCACCCTGGATTTGAGCTCTTGGTTCTAAACAGAATTCGCTCCCACGTGGGGTGGCATTCAGTGGACCCCCACAGCAGTCTATTTTAGGTTGCCTCATGGATAAGGCCCTGGCCTCGTAAGCCAGGGGCTGCGAGTTCACCTCCCGCCTGAGGTGATGCCCGTTCTGACCATGGATTCTCTTTGAAGACTCCCCCAGTTTACAGGAGGGTTGGGAGCCACCTTGGTAAGCAGGGCACACATGTCTTTGCCAAGAGTTTGGCCAGCCTGGTTAGGAAGGCTTCAAATTAGGCCTCAGGGAAGGGGAGAGTTACAGGGCCAGGGCAGACGGTGTAACTTGGCTCAAGTCAGGACGCCTGCGTGTGGCTGGTGAAGAGTATCCCGTGGAGGGCCCTCTTGCCCCGTGTTGGATACCTGTGGGCTTGGTTACCACCTGGTAATGCCTGTACACGCGTGCACGCGGCACGGGGAGTAACCAGGAGGGCCTGGACGGCTGTGTGTGCTCACCGGGCCGTGGTCTCATTGCCATTGCAGAGATGTGGTGGAGCAGCTCACACAACCAGAATGCTGTCATGGATGGCCAGGGGCCTTTTCAGAAAGACAGGCCACCAAGGTGAGGTGGGGGAGTTGTCCTTTACATGAGAGGGCAACTGGAATGTATCAAGCTTTGGCTGGGCGTGGACGAAGAGCAGGTGGAGAGCTTATGGGTAAGGATTACAGGGCAGGCTAGCAAAGGCGACACTGTTGTGGGTGTTTACTGCAGGCCACCTAATCAGGTAGTCAGAGAGGCCTCCTACAGACATCTGGAAGTATCCTCATGATCCCAGGCCATGGTTCTCTTGGGGAACATCAAACACCCTGATAGAAGAGTGGGGGGTCAAAGAGCTGGTTCAAGCATCGCCTCCTCCAAGATCAAGATCAGCACATCCCAGAAGTCAGACAGATGGGGCAGGAGATCTGTATGGATGAGCGAGAAGCTCCTGGCAAATCTCAGACAGAGGAAGGAAGTGTACAGAATGTGGCAAGGAGGTCAGGCTGCTTGGGAAGAATATAGGAATGCAGTCAGGGTATGTGATGAGGATTAAATCTGGCAAGGCATGTCAAAAGCAGCAAGAAGGGCTTCCTCGGATGCATCAGTATCAAAAGGGAAAAGACTAGGGGGTCAGTACCGCTGATGCAGACTAGAGTAGATTACAAAAGATACAGAGAAGGCGAAGTTAGTGAACGCATTTTTTGCTTCACTAAGACCAGCCGGCTGGAATCCAAGGTGCTGGAGACAAGAGAGGAAATCTGGAGAAAGGAAGACTTGCCCTTGGTTGAGGAAGATCACGTTAGGGATCAGCTTAGGCAAACCTGACACCACAAATTCATATGCCCTTATGGGATGCACCCAAGAGTGCTGCGGGACTGGTGAATGTTATTGCTAAGCCACTTCTGATGATCTTTGAAAAGATCATGGAAAACAGGAGACATGCTTGAGGACTGGAAGAAAGCCAGTGTCGCACCGGTCTACAAAAAGGCCAAGAAGGCAACTACAGACTAGTCAGCCACAACTCCATCCCTGTAAAGGGGATGGAACAGCTCGTCTTGGATGCCGTCTCTAAGCCTCGGGAGGACAAGAAGGTATCAGGACTAATTAGCATGGTTTCACCCAGAGCATATCATGTTTAACCAATCTAATAACCTTTTATGATGGAATGACTGAGTGGGTAAATAAAAGGAGAGCAGTGGTTGTTGTCTACCTTGACTTTGGACACTGTCTCCCATAACATCCTCATAGGCAAGTTCAGAAAGCATGGGTTAGAGGAGTGTGTGGTGAGGTGGATTGAGAGCTGTCTGAATGGCAGAGCTCAGGGGATTGTGGTCCATGGTAGAGTCTAGCTGGAGGCCTGTGGCTAGTGGTGTCCCTCGGGGGTCAGTACTGGGCCCAGTCCTGTTCAATTTATTCATCAAAGGGATGAAGGGACAGAAGGCACCGTCAGCAAGTTTGCTGATGATGCCAAATGGGGAGCAGTGACTGATACTCAAAAGGGCTGTTCTGCCATTCAGAGGGACCTGGACCAGCTGAAGAGATGGGTGGAGGGGAACCTCAAATGCAAGTGCCGGGTCCTGCACCTACAGAGGAATAAGCCCATGTGTGGGTACAGGCTAGGGGTTGACCTGCTGGACAGCAGCTCTGCAGTGAAAGACCTTGGAGTCCTGCTAGACTGCACGTTGACCATGCGCCATCAATGTGCCCTTGTGGCCAAGGCGCAAGTGGTGTCCTGGGGTGTATTTCCCGTGGTGTATTGGGCAAAGCATTGCCAGCAGGCTGAGGGAGGTGATCTTCCCCCTCTGCACAGCCCTGGGGAGGTCACATCTGAAGTGCTGTGTCCAGTTCTGGGCTTCCCAGTAGAAGAGGACAGGGCCAGCCATAGGACAAGAGGCAGTGGATGCAAACTGACGCACAGGAAGTTCCACCTGTGTTGGAGGAAAAGCGCCTTGACTATGAGGGTGCACAGGCTGCCCAGAGAGGTCGTGGAGTCTCCTCCTCTGGAGATCTTCAAACCCCGTGCCACGTGCTCTAAATGACCTGCATCTGCAGGGGACTTGGACTAGATTCCAAATGACCCTTCCAACCTTCTGTGAATCTGTGATTCTGTAACTCTGTGCTCCTATTTGAGAATTATTCTGTGATTCTGTGAATCTGTGATTCTGTAATTCTGTGATCCTATGTGAGAATTATCAGAGGAAAGGCAATTTCTCTCAGAGTGAAGGCATTTATTCAGTGTTTGGCGTGCTTTGAGCACCCCTACAGTTGAAAACATCGCTGTAGTCTCCCCTCTCATATCTCATTCATCCTGCTTGGGCATCGTCCTGGTGTGGTGGCACTTCGTAATTCTATTATGTCCCCTGAGCCTTCTCTTCTGTTAGGAATACGTCCTCTTGCTTCACTGGTGAATGATATTTCGTTTGTATATTTTAGTTCCAGAAAAAAATCTTTGAAAAGGGAGAGATACGACCTTCATTCTATGGAGTTTCTGTGGATAGAGAGAGGAGACTTGTATTCCATTACAATAAGTCCCAAAGCTCTGCCCTCCAGGCTGCCTTGTGTCTCTACATATTCCTTTGCTTGTTTCTTTCCCTGAGACGAGGGATAGACCCAGTCAAACTTTTCAGTAGCTTCATTTTCTTACATTTAAGTATTTAAGTATTCTGTACATTATTATGCCTGTTGCAAAGACTTAGATCTTCAAACAGTTTGATTTTGTATCTTAGCTTACCAAATAAGCTCAATATATAGAGATTGGCTGCAGCTTACACACAGTAACCACCTCCTATCTCATCCTCCCCGCCCCAGCAGCAGAATTGCTACAAGATAAGATGAGCACTGCTTTCAAGCTTAGCTTTGGCGTTTGTCACACAGCTGCTGTGGAAGTGCTTTATACTTCAAAGGACTGCAATATTAATTGAAATGTGCATTGGAAAATAGAAATGAAGCAAAAATTAATTTTCCCTACCTATTTAAGGAGCTTTGGAATGTGGTACTTTTAACTGCCAAAAGTGTAAAAGACTGATTGTAACGCAGGCAGCGTGACAAGTCTTTAGGGAGATGTTTTGACTATTACAGAATGCAAGGAGTATCTGTCAGAGGGCAAGATTACAGAGGAGCATTTGCATTATTCAGCCTGTAGCTGAAATGAAACTGCATTTAGATTCAGGGTGATGAAACACTTATGAGACCATTGATGAGATTATGCTATGAAGAGGTTTTGTAATGCAGGATAATAAATAACTGGATTATCTTGTGAGATTCAGCGGTACATAACTGAGATCTTGGAGGAAGGCTGTAGAGTTCTTACCTTCTCCAAAAGAACAGAGATAATGGCAATAAAACACTGTTAGTGCAGGATGACTCTATTTTTTGTTTTACTTACTGTTGTTATGCAATGATGTAACAGTCAATAAGATTTGTAAGTCACAGGTGATTTTTCCCCCCCTTGTGCTTGTGAGAACATTAGTGGGGAAGACAAAAATGGTTCAACAACATTTATTTGGCTGTGTGCTTAAGTAGAGCTGTCTGGCTATCAGCGATTGTTTGACATTTACAGTTTTGTGACCTGTTAGAGTTTTGTGTCTGCTGATCAGAATTTATTTTGGATTATTTGTGATCCCATAGGGAAACCTTTCTAAAACCAGTTGCTGACTTATATCAACTGTATACAAAAATGTTATTGTTTGATTCATATTTGCAGTAAAATAATTTCTTACTAAAGAAAAATGAAATATTCTCAAAGAAAATATACCTTAGAGATCACATTAAAGATTGTCTTGAAAAGCCTTAAAACTGACTTAAAAAAAACTTCATGGAATATTATTTTTCTTCTCCTGTTTGTTCAGAACATGATGATAACAAATATTTGTTGAGGAGGATCAATTTGTGATTTTCTTCAATATATTTTTATGATGTTTAGAGCCAGAATCATGCTCACCGATTCGAACTACAGCTTAAGCAGTAAAGAATATTAATTTGCTACTTTGACACTCTAATGATAGAAAACTCTGAGCAAATAGTAGCCAACAAGGAGGTAAATAGGGGAGAATTCTGGTATAGAGATGCAGGGGGTTGTGCTGTTGCCATTGTATGCAAAAGTAGTTGTCCTCAGTCCTGCTCCATAAAGCCTAACGTTGTTGTAGGCATCTTCACCAGAGGTCTATGATTTTGGGGAACACCTACATTTTACTCTTTTTTGTCCTTTAAATTGTGTTAGCTTATGAGCACTATTGTGCAAATGAGGATGCGACAAACTCTGCAAATCTCCTTCAGTTTGTGAGTCTTTTGGTCCTCATGCAAACGGAGTCTACTCTGTAATTTGTTTTTTCCCATTGCCAGTTTTACTAAGACCTTTTTACTATTTTGGTATTTCAGTTTTCTGATTTCTTGCATTGTGTGTGTGTTCATGCACATCTTGAGTCTGCCGAGTCTTTAATTACCAATGGATTTTTGTAGTTGCAGTATTGATGATTAGGTAATTTGCCAATTCCCTGCGGGAAGTATTGTCCTGAATTATTTACATTGTTACTGTGCTCTTAAGAAAATGTACAATTTTGTCCCACACAGGGAGATCCCATATGTCTACAGTGCATCCAGGTTCTCCAAGTCATCTTATCTTCTGTGGGTATTTGGAAACAGTAAGTGCAGTTTCATGACAGACCATCTTATTTCTAGAATGGATTAAAATGGAAACAACTAAATAAATCTGGGAAACATCAAAGCCTAGAAAATAGGAAATGGAATAATTAAAGGTATTCTTTTGCAGCATCTCATGATTCTAAAATACAATGTATTAGTGACATGTATTAGTATTAGGCAGTATAGCAAAGAATACTGGTAATATTATGAGTCCTGGTCAATTCTGCATCCTCCTGCTCTTACTGCAGACGAGCTGAGAACAGGGTTGCCTGCACTTCTCACTCGGCTCAACCGTAGGTCACTGGACTTTATTATTAATACTTTTTATTCAAAAAACTGTCAACAAATATGCATGACACACACAGTTTTTGTGTCAAATGCAAGAGCAGTAGCAACAAAACTGTGTCTGCAGACATCTTCTGGGCAGACACCATCTGGCCTGTATGTAACTTTAGGATTCTATTAATAAACAAGCGGTTTTACAAGTGGTACATTATGGAAATCTAATTCACAATTTCATGTAAGGCAGAAGAGAAGCCTTTAATCTTTCAGAAGTTGGTCTAATATAACTTATTAATTATTGCTCAGCCAAACTTGTTCCAGCTTAGAAAATCTTACATACTCATTTTCAGTTATTATAACCACACCGTAAGTACTTTCATATCCAAAGATACCAACTTTCTACCTTTTTTTTACATTGCTCATTGTGACTTCAAAGGGTATGAATTTATATATCTAAATTAGGACCTTTTTGATGTTTTAGTCACAATCAGGGAGTGGAGATCTGCTTCTCTAATGCGGCAACTCAGGGCACCTACATTAACCTCCTCCCTGGTGAGCTCTGAGGAAGTGTCTCTGCATCTGCTGCTGTTATAAGGAAGCCTGCAGAGTGCTGTGGTCTTGCTTAGTCTTGTAGTATAGTGAACGTTTGATGCCATGAATGTTATTGTGTATGTGTGTTTTCTTGCACATGTGCTACTAAACTAATTCAACATACTAGCCTATGGCTTGATACATGAAGGTAAATCTGGGATTTGAATAGTCGAGAAAACTGTTAGGTACATTAGAGAGGGTTCCATAATGAACACCTTTTTGTTTATAAAACATACCAATTCCAAGGAACATCACGATTTACAGATTTTATGTTAGGATAAAGTAAATGTGACTGCAGCTGTTATTTGACAAGAAATTTTGGGTAAAATGAATAATGAATTGTTACAGAGGATATAATAGTGACATGGGTAAAACAAGCAAAAGTGGACAGAGAAAAGCACAAAGGAATATGCTGGAAAAATAATCTTTGCTTCAACAACAGCACACTGGTGCTTACAACAGGTTTGGTGCTAGGAGCCAGTCTGTATTTAGTGCAACCCAAGAAAAGGGCACTAGGAACAATAAGATATTTGGGGCAGAATCGAAGGAAAAAATTAAATCCATGAGAGCAGAAGACCCATAAATGTGCCTTGTTGAGTAACCAAAAGGTAGATGATGTCAATGAAAACACATCGGGCCATGTTCCAGGCTGTCAGTGTATAAACAGGATGCCAGCAGGAAGCATATAGAGCAATTAAAATGTGCCCAAGATCAGCTTTCTATCAGCGCATTTGCTTAAGACATCATTTGCATTTGCTTAAGACATCAGTGCTAAACAGGAATCCCAATTGCAATTAAAATAATATAAAATAAACAGTGTTTTTTTTTGCATTTACATGAACAGTTATGTATATCTCTGACTGCTTCAGTTTGATTGTGCTGAGTAAGTTAAGGTTATACCACTACAATGACTGCTGCTCCAGAGGAAACAGTTGAGCTCTGGTCTGCCTGCCTGTCTTGAAAATTAGTTCCTCCTGAATAATGCCAGTGATATTTCTGGCACTGTTCTGGGAGGGAATCTAATTTCCTGAGCTATTTAAATGGCGGAGGTTCTACCTCGGTGGAGCTCCCTGCGCTCAGGAGATCTGGTGGCCGCGTTCCGCGCGGTGGCTCCGGGGCGGCTGGGAGCCCTCGCGGTCCCTGCTCCTGCCCCTCGCTGCGGGGACCATTCATACAAGCTTATTTCTTTGCTCTTTGAACATTTGAAGGGCTTGGCAGAACCACACGAGGCTGACTGAATTCAATCTTCTTCCCAGTGGAATGTTGTTGCTCTAGCAAAGTCCATGAGTGCCGAGTCCTTTTGCCTCTGAAAACTAATCAGTAGTAAGTGCTCCCAGTCTATGAGAATAAGATGTATTCTGTACCCTCAAGATACCTGCCAACTCCCATTCAACGTTGTGAGCACAAGGATTCTCATATGTTCACAGGGTTGACCACATTTCTGTCCAGGTAGACCATTGCCCTGGTTTTGCAAACATATTCTGGGAGAAGTAGAGCAACTGACTCCCGAGGGAAGTCTTTATTTTGTGGTGCTTCTCATGAAGGTTAGCTGTAAATACAGAAGAAGCAGCAAAGCAACGTGAGATTGTTTGCCTCTCTGTGAAAGACAAGAGATTTATAGATCCCATAGACCAGATCCACTGTGCAAGAAAACTTTTGACCAATCCCCAGCAGTGGGGGATTTTCTTTGAAGAAAATAATAAAAAAGAATATTTGTTAAATGAGGATATTCATGTAACATATTTCAAAGAAAGCACTAGTTAGAAGTCCCCGAACAATGAACCTTGTGCTGATCTCTCAGTGTGAAAATGCTTCTGTGCTTTGCTATTGCATTGAGAACTGTCGGAATTGAAATCTTAACTCAGATTTATGAAAATGCTGTGCTCAGAGCTTGTACTTTCAAAATAGAATTATAATGCCTCTTACATTGGTTTTCTTTTTTTTTTTAAAAAAAATCATTTAATACATTGTGAGGCTCTTCTAAGTGTCCATATATAATTGCGGTGACTTGCACAAGTATCTTCCAAAGCTCCTAATTTAGAGTTTGTGTGTTCTTGGAAGCCGTGGCTTAAATCAGACTGCCTTCCCGTTCCCGGTTTGGTAGGAGGGTTGAGAGCAGAGGGTTGTTCAGCTGACTTGGGCGATCGCCTGTGAGTGGTGGAGTTGAGCTGGGGTGGAACAGCTCAAGGAAATAGGGTTGGGAGAGCAACGTTTTTGCTGTATTTTAGTTAAACAACCAAGGGCCATTTGCCCCAAGCAAAGCTCATTCAGTCTCCCAACCATCCCAACCCAACCGTGCAGTAGGAACCCATACAAATTTATTTACACTGAATCCCAACCCAACCGTGCAGTAGGAACCATACAAATTTATTTACACTGATAATGCAAGGTTAAACAAGTGGATGCTTTTGAAATTCCTCTCAATCAGCTGTGGTATTAATGTCCTGGTCTTTCTGGTCTTCCCGGTTTCTTTTCCTTGATTTTATCTAGATTTATTTCTATTGTTTTGATATATTTCCTAAATAACTTTAAAAAATCCTCAGTTTCTCAGCTGATCTCAGCTTGGAATAATGCTATTTCCTGATTGTACAAGCTATTTGAGGTTAAATACTCTAAAAGCTGTTAGATACACAAATTAAATGGTTACAATGATCATGAAAATACCTTACATAGATCTATTACAAATGAATATATGAGAATATTTTGATATTTCTTCATTTTTATATATTCAAATAATCTTTTTATAATTGTAGTACTGGAAATTGATGATGCAATAAATAACTTTACATGTTAGGCATCTTTGCTTGTGTTTGACTTTAAGAAAAACAGAATTTGCAGTAAAAACAATATCCCAGGTATTTTTGTTCTACCCTCTATTTACATTATATATATGTACATGTGTATTATTTCATGCATTATTATAGGTATGTGTAGGCACATTTATACATATTAAATATATAGTCCATTAATTATTTACAAATAAACTTTTGTGATGAATTTAATGTATTTGGACTTACTTGCAATCCAGCCAGTGAGTATCCACTAAACTGTGCAGCAAATGGCAAGCAGTATTCATTGACTATGCTCTTTCAGGGATTTTTTTCAAAATCCTTTTTAGATAATTTGGTGCTTTAGGATTGCAGATGAATGCTTACAGCTGTGTTATATTTCACATTCCTTTTTCTTGGTGCTCACTTTCCTATAAGAAAGCAACTATGAGCTTAGGTTCACTAAGCCTTACTCCTTATTAAATATCACCATGACCAAAGAAGAGCTTGCTTTCCCATTAAATTTTGAAATATTGTTTCAAATTCTCATTTTTTTTTTACAGTTGTTTTACACAGAAGATTTTTTACACTTTTTACTCTCTGAGAGACTGAAGATATTTTAGGTACACACTGTATTGTATTGTATTTTACTGTAGTCCGAGATTGGATTCAAGAGAACAGGCTGTGCCTTCCACCTGTCTAAGTTAATTGGCTCCTCTCGGGGCTGATTTTACCTGTTTTTTCCTCTTTGAGTCTGACGTTTCTGTTGTCCCCTGGGGCCCCGTTGCCCCTCCAGCTCGTGGACCTCGAGGCTCTTCCTTGCAACCCTTCAGCGTTGCCTTGCGGTAGCCTCATCCTTCAGGGTTGAAGCACCCCTGTCCTAGAGGAAGACTGAAGTCTGGGAAACCTTTATGCTACCAAAGAGATTTCCTCCTCTCTGGAGTTGTGTTCCACATTGTGAACAGAGAACATGCCGTGTGAGAGGTGTTACCTTTGGTTGGGCAGCGAGTGTCGTTGCTCAAGCAGAAGACTCTACTCCATGTTCATGTCAACCATGTAGGTTTCCTCTGGTGTACCAACAGCTGATGGCTCTAGGTCAAATGAAAACGGTAGGTCAGGGGTCTTATTTGTGTGCCGTTTAGCCTAACCTGTTAGCAGATTTTTT
>NW_010583769.1:0-11903 GCF_000705375.1 Tinamus guttatus | reverse complement strand
CCAAACCATCCATCGCATCGGGACATGATCTTCAAAGGACAGCCGTGCCCTATGGAAGTATTTGTCCACCTTCCTAGGAAAATTCGATAGGGATAGTGTGTGGGGGAAGTCATCCACGTTCAGGCACCTTATTACAAAGGGACATGTTCAGAGCAAGATAATTTAAATTTCTAAAATTAAGTAGCAGAAAAAATCTATTTTATACATTGGTATGATTGGTAGATTATGCTTGGGCAGGGATAGTTAGGGTGAGGACCATTCAGAAAAAAATTGAGCTGATTTAGCACACAGCATATGTAGCAAGCTACCATTCCTGCAAAGACGGATATAAATTAGCCTTAAGTTTTAAACAGCCTTTAATAGATCTATGTTGACTTGGTGAGAGTGTTCTTGATTTTTGCTTTGGACTTGTTATACTTTTGTCTCTGAATAAATTTGAGTTTTCTCCTAAATATATTGTCCAACGTAACTGGTGCTGCATTTTTTTTTTGCTAGTCTATATGACAGTTTTTAAAATAAATGTGTTCTTGAAAGTCATATTTATGTTTACATATACATTCTTTTGTACACATATATTAAAATACTAAAATCCAGTATTAAAGCAGGGTTTAGCTTGGAGATGTCCAATAATATATAATATACAGATATTACAATAATATATTAAGATGCACATTGGTCCTAAATTATTAATTTTCAGTAATAGTATAGGATAAATATTACTGTAGTAATTACTGTGTGAGCTGTATTTGCAATTTTTTATGCATGATTTTTAGAATTATGCGTTTCTGCTCAATAGTTCTGGACATTTGATCTGGCTGAAATTAGTACCTCAGGAAAAGGTACTAATTTCTTAAGGATTAAGGATTTCTTTCAACTCCCTTTTGAAACAAAATAGACTCCATGCTGACTCTCTGGAAATACACTTTATTAATGTTATGATAAATTCAGAAAGTAGTGTTTCTTTGATAAGTGCACTGGTAACAAAATTGTCACAAGCAAAAAGATTTTGTGTATTTTGTAACTTTAACAATGCATGCCAGATTATGTATGTAATTTATTTAAAAATCCTTTTCTGTCACTTTTTTTTTCTTAGACATTTAATGATTAAAGGATTAATTTAATTAAAAGGGAAATTTGATTTTTGAGCCAACACCCGAGACTTTTTTTGAGATCCCAGTCTTAGCTGTAAAAACATTCCTGTAGGAAATGTAAACTCATTTGATATATTTCACAGCTTGAATTTGGTGCCCTCCATGGAACAAGGGGAATTTTCTCCCTTGTAGTCAGGTTTCTGGCTGAAAAACATGATTCAGTAAGTTGAATTGATGAAACACAAGTCTCATGGATATTGATTACTGAGCGATAAATTTATTTATATGGTCTTTTTAATTGATTTCACTCTGAGGCTTAAGAGGATAGCAGCATGGTAGTTTTCAGTCATTTCTGAATATTTGTATTATGTAAATAAGTAGAAACTTTCACCATCACCCTTTGGCTAGCCTCTTATACGGTAGAACATGATTAAAAATAAAGTCAACAGTTCTTGTTTCAAGAATAGTAGTATTGTAGTAGTGTATATAGAGCATAGTATTAAAGGAGTTGTTATGCCTGTTTTAAAAGTGGCGAGCTGAAAGAAATGTACGTGTCACATTGTGTGTCATATATTTGATATATGCACAAAATACTTATAGTCAAGCATGACTTTACAGGAGAGGACTCAATTCTTCTGCATCTGTTGCCTTCTGAAAGAACAGGGTATTCAAATTGAGAGGCTCATGGAAATATTCAAAATCCCATTGCTAGGACTGTTTATTGGATGTGAACTTCCAGTTCTGTTAGTGATTTCTTTAAAAGGTTAACTCTACTCAGAGGTTTCATAAAATAGAAAACATGTTAATATTAGTTTAGATAATGTAATATTATATCAAAAGTAAAAAGAATGTAAATATACTGAATATTAAAGAAAAATAAAGGAAAAGGAAAAGAGGGGGAAACTGTGAGGAATGCATTGCATCATATGTTATTTGAGATCAGTCACTTAACCCTGCCAATAAAGCTCTCGTAAGCATTCAAAATGTGGAGGGGCAGACAGAGAGATGTTACCCAAAAGGGATTGGGATCCTTTTGCCTCCCCTCACCGCCTTTTTTAAAGGAATATCAGTTAAATTCTGCTATGCTTTTTGTTATAATTTGTCACTTCATGTTTTTATTTTCATCTGGTGAAATCTTCAGTATCTTCAGTCACTGCTTATCAGGCATACCTTTAAGAGGAGCACTCGACATGTTCCTAAACACATTGTTCTTTGTGGGGAAGTTCCTATCTGATATTGTCCTCTTGGGCATTAAAAGCTTTCATGCTGCAGATAACAGTAAATGCTTCTTTATTATTGCCATTGTTTTCTGAAGAGGCCCATGTAAACTGTGAGCAGTCCACCTTCAGAGGCAGCTTTGAGGGCCCTGGAAATTCTTAGCAGTAAAGAAATTGTTTCCATACGGTCATCATTCTGATTTTAGCTACCTGGCACTGACAGGAATCTCTTTCTATTGAAGCAGCACGGCCACGTATCATCTTTCAGTGGATCAGACATACCTGTTATTGGTGCCTCTTGTTCCTCACAAGAAAATTTCCAATTTAACTTGCTCTGTAGAATTATGGATGTATTGCTCTGCTCTCTTTAAAGATATCCATTGAAACTTTAAACATAATAACACCTGTTTATGGACTTTGGATGGTGATAGCATCAGTGATCAACCACAAGTTATGTGGAAGTGGGGAAAGGGTATTGATTGTTAAATACTCATTTCACTCAAGTCACTTATATTTGATTATTATCAGATCCTAAAGAAGCTAGCATCTTTTGTCTTTTATCATGCTGCATCTTGTGCCTTTTAACATACTGCAGCTGTCTGCTGTCCTGGTTTTGAGGGTCTTGGACAGTGCTGTCAAAAACTTTCCTGAGAAACTTTGACTTCATGGTACAAGATTTCCTTTTAGATTTCATGGTACAAAATTTCCTTGTTATAGCAGTGTTCTGATGTTACAGTAGATTGTAATGAACTTCCCAAATAGTTTTTGTGATTGAAATCCAGGAAATGTAGGGGGAAAAATAAAATGAAAAATACACTTGTGATGATTATCTCTGTAGATGTTGAAATTTGTAAGGAATATTTATAGGGCATGAACTGTCTTGTCTATAAAGGAGAATTATGTCTTTCAGTTAGCAATGATTTTTTTTAAAAAAAAAAAGAAAAAATCTAGAGGTGTTAGAAATCTTGAATAGTCTGGACAAGAAGCATTTTACTGGGGTTTTCAGCCATTTAGGTTAAAAACTCTCTCTCTCTCTTTTAAGGTGGAGATGGGAAGGAAAGAGAAAAAAGGCTCTGTTTGACCAGTGCCATAAAACCTTTGCAGTGAGAAAAGTCTTCTTCGGGATATACAGGATTATAAGATATCAGAAAGTGTTTTAGCTCTAATACAGAGTGCAGGAAGAGAAAAGAGTTTGGAAGTGAAAACTTTCAAAACTCTTTTTGAGACAACTAGTAATCCACAGAATTATTTGTCTAAGGAGAACAATACAATTGAAAATACCTTTTCTTATATATGTGAACAGCTTTGTGGAGTACTGAGAAAGACATAGATCTCTGTCAGCTCTCATGTTGGAAAATGCTCCAACTCAGGTAGTTAGCAGTTCAGAAGCCATTCCAAACGTCTATTCCATTTGAAAGTATTGACGATTACATAGGAAATGCATGTGCTAAGGAAACATATTCATCTGGTTTCTGTGTTATATCTTTAAAGGGATTAAGGAGAAGCATTCTGTTAAGGTCTTGTGACTCTCCTGCAATCTGTTATTTTTCTTTCTAAATGTCTCTAGTTTTTCACAGAATTTCCCATCCTAAATGTTTCTGATGGTCATTCTCAAGTTGACTGGCTCTCCTAGCTACTTTCTCTAGCTTTCCAGGAATTTCTTACCAGTCTACTTGCCCCAGTCTAAATTCTTGGTTCACTTATGCAATTAACATAATGAAATAATGTATCTAAACATTTTAGGCTTATATTTAAATATTAAATCCTAGTTGTGTATGACATCTTTGGAAGTACCTGCTTTGATTTAGAGGGATTACACTGTGGAGCCTGTGGGCTGAATTTGAACTGCTTCTAGTATTTCCAGGAATTTTAAGAGTGTGTTTCTGTTTCAGTTGAGGGTGGCCCAGAGTGAAACAGTTCATACAGTATATTTTTTATTATTTACCACTTTGCCAGAAGGAGTGTGGCCTTTTCAAATAGAACTTGGTGAGTGGTGCTTGAATGCCTAACTATTCTCTCTCTGAAGAGGTCACAGCTACTTCCTTCATAAGAAGAAATAATCTGCTTGTATAAAGAATATAAGCCTGATCCAGGCTGGTTGAGACATTACGTTTTCTAAGCAAGACATTACATTTTCTGAAACAAACTCTTTTTTTGTTGTTTGTTTTTGATCAAGATTACAGTATATTGCATGTTTTTTTTTTAATCTCTATTAGTGTACTTTCTAATGGAAAAATAAAGTAACCAAAATATGCATTTGTAATTTTCTTCTGTATTCTACCCTATTATGAGTAAATTCCTGCTTACCTACCTCCTCAAATATCATCTTGTACCAGATTATGCAAAACTAAGACTGATAATAAAAAAAAAAATACTTGGTGCACTCATGAGTTAAGACAAACATTTGAAAAAATTCTTAAGATTTCCTTTTAATTAATAAGAATGAATAAAATCTCTATGAAAGAAAACCTACAAAAAGTATCAGTTAATACAGGCAAATGTCTTAAAGACCCACTGAAAAATAGGTTTACTGTTTGAATTTCCTGAACAAGGATTTTTTCAGAGGAGAAAAAGGTTAACTATAAATTATTTATTTGATAAGTGTGGTATATTTTGGTCTGTGCTACTTACCATAGTAATATGGAATACACTGGTATAGATATTGTGTTGCATGAATTATAAAGAAAATAAATCTTGCTTACATGGGCTTCTGCCTTTTCCATTTTTTTATTAAGAAGAAGGTGCTGTGCTTTTATCTTTAATGACCTATAAGCAAGTGAACTAGTGAATTTCTATAATCTGGTCTTTTTGGTACCTTTCTGAGAAGACAAAACAAACAAAAAAAAACCCTTTTATATTAAGTAATGGTTAAAAACACATGCATATGACTAATTGGTTTTTCTCCTTTTATCTTACAGCAACGCACCTCTTGCTTTTTCCTCCAAAGTATGTTATTAAGTTTCGTGTGAAGCATCGAGTGTTGGTGTGGCCCAGCATCTAACAAACACAGTTTTTATTGACAGAGCTTTGATAGTTGTGCCCTGTGCAGAAGGTTGGTATTTCAAATGTTTCTCTGTAATGTCTTTGTCCTGTCTGCTAATTGTTTTAAGCTTACACCCTGTAAGGTGTTGCTCTGTTGTTGTTTTATTTCACTACTTTTTGAAAAAAAAATTAAAATGAAAAAATTAAAATGGAAAATGAATTAAAAAGACTAATTATGTAGATTTGATCACAGTTAAGCATTAGAAAAATGGATTTAAATTAGGATAATTCATTTTTTTATAATTGTCATACATCTGCTTGGGGCGAGAGTCATAAGTTTTTTCCATTTGATTTGATTGGCATAGAACTTATTTCCAAACAAAGTTCTCACTGAAGTCAACGAGCACTGAGAGGATGAGACATTTTGAATCTTAATGTATCTCTGTCTTTTTTTTTTCTCTTTCTTTTGACTGATAGTTTTTCCCATTCTTTTAGACTGAATTGCAGTCTGTCATGTGTGTAGGTGTATGCATTTGGACATTTTAGCTCTATCTAATTTAAAATAGTTTGTATTCATGGTGATACTTACTGTTTGAATGTAAGACGTTTAGCTGCTAATTTAAGAGAAAATATTCAGTTTCCCCTTCTTATTACTGTGGAAAATACTACTTTGTACAATAAAAAGGCTTTCTAGTGTATCCTGGTACTCCTTTTGAGTACTTCTTGAAAAATGCAATAATGCATTTTTCAGATTGCTTCCAGTGTAAAATATTTTTGTCATTTCTAACATGATAAAATACTTGATGAGTACTAAATTTGCAGGTGTTTCTTAAACTAGGTTTGAGGCTATACTTTTATAGCCGTGTTGAATTCAAGAGTAATACCTACTGTTAACATAATACCTGCAAAGATCTGAGTACAGTATAGCCTTAACATTTCTGAAGCGTGTGAAGGCAGGTGTGGCTGCAGTTACGTAGAGCCCCATTGACTTCATTGGGATCACTGTGGAATTAAGTGTCTTCCCATTTGTAACTGGGCTTGTTGTCTCCTTGGAGTAGAAATGTTACAGCCAGGGGAGTTAACTAACTGCTTTGAACATGGAAGCTGTTTTGCCACAAAGAATATTTGGAACGATTCAACAGTCAACTACAGAAAAATCTGTTAGTAGCACGACTTTTCCTGCAAGAATCAGATTTGGGCTCCAAAAATGCTGCTAACTTGGTCAGGTTTGTTTACAGTGCCCCAGAATGTCTTTTGCATATTTGCCATGTCATGATCTGGGTAGCATGAGATTAGTGCCTCTATGATAACAAACTGGGATGTTCCTGGCAAACTGACAAATCTCCAAAACTTCATAGATCATAAAGCTGCTTTAACTAAAAATTATATTGACCTAGATATATTGTCTGTTCTCACAGCCTTATTAACATGGGCATATGGCACATGTTTTTGCCTTTGTCTAGATTTTTAATAGTTTTATGCCCTGTTTGGAGGATCTTTTTGTTTTATCTTTTAAACTTACTCATAAGCTACAGAGAGGATATTGCTGTATCCACTTGAAAGTTGGAAATGGGATTTGTGTAGGCAAAATATATCTGACCAAACTCCTCATTACTGAGAAAATGCCCTAAAGTAATTGACTATAAATGATTCAGGATCTTAGTTTTATGTTTCATCCAAAAGACCTTAGCGCTGGTTCAGAACTGCCAGAGAGGGAAGATTGCTGCCTAATGAGTGAACAACACTTGCTGGTGTTTTTCTTGTGCTGAGATCACTGCCTGACGTGATATGGCAACAGGCAGGTAAAGCTGCATTTTCCTGTGTCTCTTGATGGTAGACAATGACGGGAAGAAGAATAAAATCAAAATTCTGAGAAATCTTGTCATTCCAAACCCATTTGTGGGAATTTCTGAGAAAATTTTTATAGAAAAAAATGTCATTCTGTTCCAAATCATTCTAGATGCTACAGAGATTTATGCATGATTAGGTGAGCAAGTGATTGGACTGTGAGACCAAATTCTTTTTTTTTTAATGTAACTTTTACAAAATCATTTATTTTAATTTGTAAAGAACTGAATTCACATGGGATTAATCCTCTGAGGAATTTACCGTGTGGTTGGAGACCACCTTGCAAAATTTTTGATTCCCTATGCATTGTTAATGGGGTTAGTGGAGCTTATCCCAGGCTTTCCAAGTCGTAATGGCCATAATCTACTGAGAGGTTAAATTATGTCCCGGCTAACAGGGCCAGTACTGAAATGTTTCATGCGTCAAATCGAACATAAAGGAGAGGTAAGGTGTAATGCAGAAAACTTGGGTTTTAGAAACCTTAACAAAATCTGAAATTTAGAGTGTACTTAAATAGTGGTACATGAGGGGAGTATGAGGAGAGAATCATTACACAATGAAAATAATATTAATTTGGGGACATCTAACAGACATTTTAACAAAAATGTAACCGTAAATGAAGCTTACATTTTCATGCTGTCAAAGTGACTTTTCTTTTTTGTGTATCAATGATTTTTTTTTTTCTTTAAATGTTATACTTTGAGAAAGCAAAGGTTGAAAAATAATAAAGATGCCACCCTAATCATCATTCTAAACTTTATGTCCACATTTTCTGGTAGATGGATTTTGACTATTAATTTGGCTTATGTTTTCTCTGTGTGATATTTGTGCATTATTAGATGACTAGACTGGCCAAGGCAGACCTGTTACACTTGCCTGAGTTAGGCATTGTTTGCCATGCCACTAAACCTGCCACCAAGTGAAAACTTCATGGGGGAAATGAGATCGAAGTCTGGCCTGCTGAAGATGGACACCCTGTCTCTGTTTTTATTTTATTTTGCTTTCTTTCCTTTTGTTTTTTCTTTCTTTTTTTTTTTTTTTTAAAGTCCCTTTTTTGTTTTGTTAAATCTTTCTCCCTTGTACTTGTGAACTGGTACTTCGGTTCTGTACAGATGCTGTTTTGTAAAGGGTTCAGAGTGCTTCATTTTGAAGTTGACCTGAAGATGATTATAGAATAGTGGATATTTTAGAATATGATTAACTAAATTTTATGTTGTGAACTGGGGATAAACTTGCTTTGGAGTACATATAAGCATGTAAGTTCATCAGACTGTGTGAGAAGACTGAAATAGTGAAAAATATTCCAGTTTTAAGGTATTGTTTTTACATATGTTGTACTTTATGAGCTTATTTTGGAAAAGGGCAGTTTAAACTTTAGTTGCTGGAGAAATTTACCAAAAAAAAGGCATGAATCTTACTCTGCCACTTTCTTATTATCAACAGAGTAGCTTCATTTAAAATCAAGTTACATGTTTAAAAGAAGGCTTTGTATTTATATCTGAGGAATTTAAATTAATGATTTCTGAATTTGAAGTTTCTTACATGGTAGATATCATGAAATACTTAATTCCAGCAAAGTCTTGCTCCAGTGAGGTTAGTGGCAGTAAGATTTTATCCTTTTGTCCTCTCTAACTTTTAGAAAAACCCTTTACTGCTCATAAGTACAAATGCAGACTGAGGTTTTGGTTGGAGTGGGAGACACGTTGTCTTTAAACGCTGTGTTTTGTGGGAAGATTGAATTGATGCTCCATGTGTGTATGTGTGTATATGTGTTGCACTTCCACATGCTCCAGTGGTGTTTCTCCTCCCCCCCCCAATCTTCTTGGGCATCTTTCTCACAAACCCTGGCATTTTGTGCTGGAGTGACGTGAAAGATTATTATCCCTACATGTCCATCTAGCCTCTTTCTTTGGCGTGCCACGCCTGGATGGAAGGGGCGGACTAGGGGGTGTATCTGTGCCTCAAGCCTCTCTCAGCCAAGTGTATTAAGATCAATTGCTTTCACTTTCAGAGCACCAGGCTGCCAGCTGCAGCTGAGAAGGGTTTTGTTTCATGATCTCTGGATTTAGTTGTGTAGGTAGAAGGGGTAATTGCCAGTAGCTGTAATCTCTTTAGTCATTGCTGCTAAATCCAATAAGAATCATGAATTAGATCATACAGAAGTCATTTAATTCCTATGTGAGCATTCCACATTGATTTAAAATAAAAGCAAAATAGCAATTATTTCCATTATATTTAAAGGACATGGGAACAGATTTTTTTTTTTTTTCCCAACGGGCAAACTTACTTATTGCTGAAGCAGATTGCAGGGAAATTAAATATGTAGTTTCAGTACAAATGGTAGGAAGCAGGATAAAAACACTATGTTCAGCATCTGCTTAACACAGACACTTTCTCTGTACAGTACCTTGCAAAATGGATTGTGATATGGACCAAGTTGACTAGGACAACTAACCACTTAAAAATACAAGTAATTAACAAAGATAACTTGTATTTAGGAGAACTGTATATGTATGCCTAAGAAGCATAAGGTGTTTCTAGGCAATGCAGGGATAATCTACGTTTGCTTCCAGAATCTTTCACAAAGCAAACAGTTAAATAAATACATTATCATAGTATCATTAGTTTAATTAAATACTCAAAAACCTTTAAGAAATATTTCTAAGGATGTGATATATGTGGCAATATATTACTTTTGTCTGATTTCCCTGAATAGAAAAATAATCTTTGACATTTCCATTCTACTTACAAATAAACATCAGTTAAAAAAAAAAACAAAGTTATCCTGCTGCAGGATATATAAAGCTGTAATGTCCTAATTTGTCGTCTCTTAACTCACATGTTCTGTTATATATTTCTGTGAGCTTATTGTTGTTAAATGCTTGAACTCTTAAAAACTAGAGGGGGAATATGTGAAAAGACAGCATCTCCAAAATACAGGCAGATATACAAACAAATCTGTATGTAAAAATAGATCCCTTTTCAATCTTGCATAAAATAAACAAATCTTTGTGGCATTTTTATTTTTTTTAAATAAAAATATGTTTTTGAGAGACCAGACTATTCTGGAAATTATGTTACCAACTCATAATTTAAATAGGCATATTATTCATCCTTTGAACTGCCATGGTAATTTACATTTCACTGAAAATATTTAACAAATTCCTTAAGCGAAATTTAAGCTACTAATTCCATTTATTTCAGTAAGATGCCCTATATGCTTAAAATTTTGGCTTGGGTTTAAGTACCTTTCTGAACTTGATTCATTGTCTGTTTAGTTATATACCTAACTCAGTTCCTATTTACAAGGGCATTTAAGCATTTCTTGAGTTCATCTGCCTAAGTGCATACCAAATTTTATGTAAGTGCATGCTTTAAATTAGGCATATGCTTATGTACATTATTGAATACATCTAAATCATAGTGTAGCTATGCTGTTTGAGGAGCCATTTCTGTTCAGGAGATGGTGTGGTTGATAAGGGTCTGGTGATCAGTCATTCGAAACCACTGAAGTATTTTGATTTTCAGAAGAACTATTATATAATTATATGTCAAATTTTCATGCACAGTTATTATAATTGTGTATTTGGAAGCCTGCTTAGCTACACAGTAGGCAGGATATTCAGCTAAGTACTTGATTTCTTGTGAGCATTCAGGCAAACCAGGTATAGCTGCCATGGCATGGCTCACTTCAAAATGAGGCCGGGGAAGAGCTCTCAGTGCTGAATACTGTGGTGATGACTCAAACTCATGCATATTTTAAAGAAAAGCCATGGAAGGCATTATTGCACAGTTATTCCTTAAGTGCTAATGACTTTACTATTTTCTTTCTTAGATAACAAATGATTTGTTTTGTGCATGTTAATGATCAAGGTGTCTCAAAATTTAAAATAGCTATCCGTAAATAGGTCATGAGACAAAAGTCGGTACTGTTATTTTATCTTTTCTATTCCATCCATGTTACAATTAAATTAATTTTCATTTATTTTGTCCTTTGGGCTTACCTAACTGTAACCCAATCCTGGGATGCATATCTGTAGAACAGGTTTGCAACACTTTGTTGTTGTTTTGTTTTGTTTAAGTAGTGTGATTCCTGTGGGGGTTAGTAAAAGTTGTACAATTTTTTAAAGTTTATCTCATATGTTGCTTTTTTATAAGAATGTATTCATTTTAAATTCCTGAGGTTAGAGGTTTAGTTGTGAAAACATTATTTGAATCAAAGCACTACAAGATACAGGCATAGTACTTGTAGATTCTTTGACTTTTATAACATGTTTAAATAAAAGGATTTATGTAAGTAAAGTGCAAAAGGATCAATTAGATAGAATATATAGTGATGTCTGCAGTTTTGAACATATCTTAGGTATCTAATATGCCTAGCATAAATAGGATTTCTTCTTACAGTTTTCAGTTCAGTGTTTAGTTACAATGATAGCTAAATTAACTAACTTTTAAACCTATATTTAGTTCAGGTTAGATACTACTTAGGTTATTAACATGATAGGGAGAGTATAATGTGATTCAAATAGTAGAAAATGTGTATTTTAGGAAAATATCCCTTGCTTAGCTGATCAGTTATGATTTTCTTCAATCTCAGTAAATTTACAGCTAATTTATGAAAATTTCATATAAACTGAGATAACCCTGAATGGAAGACAGTATTGGTCCAAAATTTATTGCCCTTCCCCTCCTCCCCAAGTTCGCTTGTATTATAGCCTGTGTGGAGTCACAATAGTTCTTATTTTATTTTTATTTATTTTTTTTA
>NW_010583765.1:28211-43183 GCF_000705375.1 Tinamus guttatus | reverse complement strand
GAACTTTTTCCAGGACATACTGTGTGACCATGCTCATCTGATCTGCAGTCTCTTCGCACATCTGAAGTGCAGCATGGATTTCACCTGTGTATATAGTACAGAAATCATGGTCAGTAAGGCTGGAGAACACATCAGATGGATCTCTCATTATTTTTGACAAGGATTCAATGGGACCCAAACTCTCAAGCACATAAATGTTTCCCTAGTATTCTCCAATGGATATTTATTAACACTGACCAAGTATCACAGACCCATGTCTCTGAATCCCTAGTCCTGCACCACAGTCTGTCAAATACTTCAGTTCAGCAAAGAAAAAGAAAAAAGGCAAAAAAAAAAAAGGCAGATTTGATATTTGATTAAGTCTCTTAAGACTCAGTATCTGAAGTTTTAAATGTGACAGTTAATGAAATTCCAAAATCTTCCTAGAAGGTTAACAGAAAGCAACAGTGCATCCCCAGAGGCTAAAACTTGGCCCCCAATTTTGAAAGCAATCTGGAAAACTTAGAAGGATTAAGAGATGATATAGAAGGTTATCTCAAAAGATCCTTTGGTCCATCTTTTCTTCTAGGAATACTGTAGGGAACCATCTTTAACTTCTTTGTTCACATGTACCTATCTAGAAACCAAATGCCATGTTCATCACTCCCTTTCTAAACACGCCAAAGAGGAGACGGACTTACCAGGACGGAGAGGACATGTTTTGGTGAGGGCATCCATCCCTCTTCCAACCTCATTCTGAAAATGTTTTGCAGGAACAATTTAAGCATATATTCAAAGTGCATTTTAAACTGCTAGATATGGCCAATTTACATCCTCCATTAATTTTATCATAAAGATGTACAGAAGAGTGTCTGGTCTCCAAAGTTTATTAAAAATCAAAGAATAGAAAACTTTACATAAAAATATGTCAATTTTAGCTTCCACATAGTTGTCCACACAAAAAAAGTTAAACATGATTTTTTAAACCTGTAGCACATAACCACAGTGATAGCCAGGCCAATTTATTTGGTTCACCATGACTGAAATGTTACATGATACCACTTTTTAAATGAATTTTGCTTGAAAATGGACGCTAGTATAAGACACCAACTAAAGCCTTTGAAGGCTCCTTAATGTAGTTTTATGGTCAATATTGCTAGTGTGTGAAGACTAAGCGGTACAGGCTCATGTAACAGCCCTTAAATATTATTCAGGAATCAGCTCACAATCTTTTAAAATTGTGATGAGTCTGGAGCATTAAGACAAACTTGTTGCAAACAGATATGCACTACTCTACTTTGGAATGTTGCCCTCTCTCCCCTCAAAGACCTGTTTGGATGTGACAGATTCAGCAATAACACAAACAACTCCTGCTTCAAAGGCATATCGCATATTGAAAAGCTTCATCATACCAGGCACCTCATTTTAATAGCTAGGCATCAGTTTTAAAACCTTCTGTAACTGCACACGGTGTAGGCAACCTGTTAACAGGACTTTTCTTCAGCTCTCCTTGCTAATGGACTTTGAAATAACTGATCTGGAGTTCTCTGCACAGTTTAAGAACTCAATAAAAAAAAAAAAAAGGGGGGGAAGTCAGAGGGCATGAGATGTGACCTACTCCCAGGACAACTGTGGTGCTTTAAAAACTCAGGGTTAGGCAGGATGTGTTTTTCAAAAAGTTAAAGACAGTGTTTGTCATGGCAATACACACTTGCATAGTATACCTGTATGCATCTGTAAATTAAGTGCCAGCCACTCATACTGTGTACAACACTGGGCTGTGCTCTCCTGCAATACATTAAAAGATACTTCTTGCAATGCTTAAAGCAGTCGAAGTTCTTTTTGTATATTTGCTCTTAACAGAACTAATGCATACTGCTATACAGATTCCTTAATGGAATCAACATATTTCCTTTCTCCACATTCCTTAAGCCGGGTACCTCTGTTTAATAACATTGTTTGAACCTCAACATTAACAGGTTACATTACTAAAATGGATCAAAGCACGTAGCTCACAGCTTTTAAATTTCAAATCAGAACTTAAACCAACCTTTTCCCCCTTCCCCTCGGAAGTTTTACTTCAGATACTACGAATGCTGGATTTGTTTTCTAGTTAAAGAATAAACTAAAACTCATTGGTCAGAGCAAGACAACTGATAAAGGCCAGACAATGAGCTAAAAAACATAGAGTCAAAATGCTTTGGAGCTTAACAACTTCTTAAAACCGTCAGCCAAACAGCCTTTTCTTGTGAATCAAGAAGCCTTGAATATTACCAAATGTCACGTTTGTAACACTGCTCAGACAACCTGCCGAAACTATGAACCCAACTTAGATAATGCAACCTGGGAAAGGATCTGTAAATTAAAAAAACTCCTTAAATATAACTTATGAGACAATATGAAATTAAATTAAAAATTCCAAGTTATTGCACAAATTATACTTCCAATATTTACAGAGCAAAAAAAAATCTGAACTTTGAAACAAAAACAGAAGAGCAGCAAATTTATTTTCATGAATATACACTGGATTTGCTGCAAGGAGGAAAAAAAAAAAAAAAGAAGTTTCCTTCACTTCTAAAATAATAATAAAAATAAAAAATAAAAACCCACAAAGGACCAGATGTAGCCACAGCAAAAAAAGCCACAGCATTTGTAAATGTCCTTGCAGTTCTACTGTCAGAGCTGCTTCGGCACTGGATAAACCGTTGTGGGAAGGCAGAAAAACAAACATTTAATAAGGCTTCACAGATAAGCACAACTACTTCTTGAAGATGGACTGAACCACCACACAAAGAAACATGCAAAGAAGTCAGCAGCTGCAGATATTTGGCAACACCAATAAAAGAGTGTGCTGGACGCTGGTCTCCATGCCCCGAGTCGAGTGGCACTCGCTCCTTTTCAGTCCGAAGTGGGGAAGGTCAGCCTGGCATCTGCCATTATCTGCTGAGACTAATGGGCAAACTGTCTCTGTGTTTTTTTCTTCTCCATATATTACGATTGTACTGGTGGTGTCCTCGGTTACCCACTGGTTGCCTCATGCCTCCACTGCTGACAGGACTGTAGCCATTGCCTTGGTTATGGTTATGAGCCCCCTTCATGGAAAACTTCATTCCATTGTGCTGCTAAAAATAGAAAAAAAAACAGCACTCAATTTAGGCATACAAACAACCAAAGCAAAGCACTTATATCCAGTTATATTTCTTCAACACACAAGTAATTTCCACAGAACAGTGCCTGGAGCACACACTGATTCACACTTGTCTAATTTAGCTGCGTAAGTTCAACAGCACTCACAACTTAAGCAATATTTTCTGAAGTAACCAGTCTTCAGATAAAATGGTGTCAATTTAGAAGCAAAAGTCCTTAAACCCCTTTGATCTCAGTATTAAACATGCTCACTGGCATCACCCTTATAAAAACAGACCTTTCGCATGAGATCACATATGGCTCTTGCAATCATTTTCTCTGTTCGGCCATGCCTGTTCTCAGCAAAAGCAGAAGCAAATGAGATACTCAGTAAGGCTTTCAGAAACATTATCATGCAGTCATGGAGGGACGTGAGGGCAAACCGCATGAGCCAACCTGGGACAAATGCCACGTGCTCTGCCCGTAGGTGAGCTGGGGCTGGTTTGTGAGGAGTCAGGAGAGCGCAGCACAAATCCTCCTAGTTTGATCACAGGGCCACCAGGGCTCCTGCGGCTATATGGCTCCTAGGCCATTCCTCACACGCAGAGCAAGGCAGAACAGACACAGGAAATGATCAGGATCACGTAATGATACTGGACTTGCATAGGAAAAGTGTCCAGTAACTTGGAACAGCAACTGCTGAAAAGATTTAGTGACAGCCAGAATAAACCAGCATGTCACAAGGTACTACAGATACTCCTATCACAGATTTAATACACCTTATGCCAATTTTCTGTATGCCATTAAGTACAAGAGTTTCAGAAAAGGAAAACTGAAACTGACTTTCCAAAGCAGACTTTCCAAACACTGGTAACTTCAAAACAAACTTTTTCTGATGTCTGAAATAGTAACTTTAAGACTGACAACTGGGCATCTTCAAAAAAAGAGCTAATAAAATGTTGAAAAAGAAGCCTAATAAAATGTTTTATCTGCTGAAGTGGTTAAGCAGGAATACCAAAGCTAACATTTGACTCGACCGCATAGAACATGAGATACCTTCAGCTACTTTACTGACCTATACTCCCAAACAAGCCTGCAGTGAAGACAAATACAAAAACACCAAGACATCAATCAAATTGCATGGGCACATACAAAAACAGTTAAGGCACAATTCTGTAAGTGACACTTTATATTCAAATCAGGATTAGAAGAGACTGAACATGAAGAAAAACAAGCTGGAGGAGACTAATAGTTAAGGAATAAAGTTAGCTGCATGGCAGCAGTAACAACCCTCTCCCCCTATGATGGGTGCCCTATGGTGACTCAATCAGCTTCCAACATGCAAGTCATACACTCCCAGGTAAGACAGGCCAAGCCCTTTTCTTAGACTAGCAGCAGGAGAAGGAGAAAAAAAAAATCAAGGACAAACAGTAAAAAGAAATGCAGAGAAGAATCCTTCATTATCAGAAAAGAGGCAAAACTGTCCAAACTTTATTTACTGAAAGATACAGCTACTGGAAGTTATTTATGGAAGCCAACATATGAAGCTGAAAGCATTTTAAATGTATATATTTGATATTGGCAAAAGGTCTTCAATTCAGTCTTTAGCTTGAAGATTTGGCAGGAAAAAATAGCACAAATCATCTTAACTCCTTGAACCGGGTCACCACAAGATCAGGCAAGGACCATTGCCCATGCAAGAAAACAGACGCAACAAGTGTATCTTCCTGTAACCTACAGAGTTCTGCTACCCATGGTATGTTCAAAATACAATTAATTCTCCAAAGAAGGGTTAATAAGCTAACCAGAAAGTGACCCCGGTTTGTCCCAGTAAAGCACTTTGTATTGCATTTTAGGCCATCAATATAAAATCAGATGGAACGTGATTTTATCTAACCTGCTGCCTTGTCATCAGCTGGCAGCACCTGCTTCGGGAAGTGTGCTCAGGACTCCCAGGGCCAGAAATGACACCTTTACATTCATTAGTTCTCAGTGAGGTATCATTCACAGGTTTGCTCAAGGTGTTTTTGTTTAAAGCATCCTGGAGTGGCAGTGTTAGCACAGGGTAAGTGTCCTATGCTACAGTATTTCACAGCTCAACTACGCATCACTGTTCTGAATGATTTTTCAGTTCTTAGTTATATATTATGTGTCACTGCTACTTGCCTTCTCCTTACTACTGCTGACTACAGAGACTTCTATACCGCCTTATTCCCTTCTCCAGGTGATGAATCATTCATCTGTTATACATGAACTATTCCACTTTGAGCTCCCTCACATCCTTCGCTAATTCTATTCCATTTCTATTATAACTTTCTTCTGATCTATGAAACTACTTGCTGCTCATCGCATTAGAATATACATGGATTTTTGCATATTTTCATCTTTGCTGTTTTCCATTCCTAATGTGCAACACCTGAATTGACTCAGTTTTCAGTAGGAAAGAGATTATAAAAATATTTTCTACAACGAAAAGCCAAGATCTCACCCTAACAAGTAGTTCTCATTGCAGCCCCACCACTCTATGAAGTTTGAAACATTTCCTTCTCTCCTGATACATCTTTTGAAAAGTCTTTCTCAAATCTTCTCAGCTTGTCAGCTTAGTAAAACCAGCAAATTTTGCCCTAAGTTACTCATTAGCTATTAGATGTCAAGCAATATGATGCCTAGTACAAATTTCTGCAAGGCTTACCTTTCCTGCAAGAGGACGAACTACCTTTACTACATAAACTGAAACTTATTGTAGATATTTTTTGTCTTTAAACAGCAAACAATTTGGAAGAGAATCTGCTGCTTTTATTTCTTTCAAAATTTTTAGTAAAGGAAATTTACATAATGCCTTTTGGAAATCATAAGCTATACAAAACAGCATCCCCTGCCCCACACACATCATTATCTCCCTACACTCAGGTGTTGACCCCTCACCACCGCTGAGGGCTGCAGATGATGGCTGCAAAAAAACAGATAACCAAAAAAGCAAGCTCTTTATCTGTGATGTGATAGACAAGTCTGGTTTAAATGTGGGCTTGACTCTTGATAGAATAATAGAATAACTTCCTGTCTCTGTATATGGCTGTTTTGTACTTAAAAACAAGCCAGGGAAATAAATTCCATAGCACATACCAGGTTAAACAAAAAGTTTCCATGTGTTTTAATAGAAATTGTAAGTAAACAAACAAAAGCACTTGTTCTTGACGTTTATTCCAGAACAGCGGGAATCTGATGGAAATTGGAATACCAGATAGTGACTTGCTGAAGCAATCCAAGTTTTTCTTCTAAAATACCAGCAAATTTACTATTTCAAACTCTCACACTCAAAGACTGTCCTCATAAAAAACCAGAATTGGCAATACAGCCAAAGATAAGGCACCTACACATGGTAAAATAACACAAGTATCAAAAATAGCTGCAGTCCAAACCAACGCTTAATATTTCTCTGTTCCCCTAAAAGTAAGGAAGAAAACAGAGAAATGTTAGCCATGAAAACAAACTACCAGTATTCTTTACTTTAAAAGAAAAGAGATTACACACACACAAGGCTCAGAAATAATTAAGAAGGACCTAGGAAGCTAAAGAAAAAGTTTAGAAAAGGATTACGTCAATTTAGACAGGATATATACTTACTACTACATTGTTAACACTACAGGATTAATGGCCATGATTAAACCCACTCTATAGTTCATAGGAATTGTAATCACTCAAACTTGTATACTTCAAAATCATCCCAAGTAAAATACTAGTGTAGTTATTATGAAGACTACTATACCATTAACTTTCACTCTATCTCCCAAAAAAACCTCCACATATATCCTCAGAAAATATTTCATTGGAAGATTTTTTCAGTTTCTCACTGTATTTCAAACTTGTTCATTTTAGGCTTCTACTAAAAGAAGAAAAAAAAAAGGTCTGTTTTGAAGATTTGCATTCGTTCCTCATTCCCATAGCATCTTGAACACAGGCAAAATTTTGAAAAACAGAGGGCAATGATCTCAGCAACTTCTTAGAAAGGAATATATGGATGGTATCAAATATTATAAGATGGTTCAAGCTATCCTCAATATTTTAAAAGTCAGTTACCTGGATCCTGTACAATATTTATTGCAATTTTTCTGCTATTGGAATGTGGGCCATTAAGTGGTTTTATCTAAGAGATAGATTTTCTAGCATATAATGTTGACAATTTTACATCTTTAGAGCTTCTGTTGAAAGTTGGACCCTAGATTAGGTCATCCATCTAGTCAAGCTGAATGAGTTCCCATGCAAGGAAGGAAAACACCAGATAAAGATTATATGTAAATATGTGAAAATTTGATTAAGATGACAACTATTACCCGAGTACTGTTTTCAGCTGAAGTGCCTCTGAAATTCAGAAGTATTTCTAACTCTTTTTCCTTTCTCCATTTTTTAAGAGGAAATGTTACATATATCTTTTCTGAAAATTACACTAGGAAGAGAAGCAGCAGTCAAAGTAAAAACAAAATTCAACTTCTCTCAATTCTTGCATGCAGTAAATCATAAACTGAATGATATTCTGTCGTTTACAAGATGGGAGCTTCACATTTAAATTTGAAACTGATTCCAGAATATGTCATAGTGCCATCCTCCTCCTTTTGCCTACAAACACACAAGGACACTGAAAAAAGAATTCTAAATAATAAGGACTAAATAAAGGACAAGAAAAACGCACTTTGATTGAATGAAGTACCCAGAGAGCTAATATTACAGGACAAGAAAAACGCACTTTGATTGAACGAAGAAACTTTCAGTACCCAGAGAGCTAATATTATCTCTGAAGGAATAAGCCAAGCCCTTTCTAAATTGAAATTACCATACTAAAATTCTGATGCATGACTTTTTTCCCTAACAGCATTTAGTGTATTGGTACATCTGAACAGTTGAGGGCACCTGCATTCTCAGAAATATTTGCTAAAATGGACTAGAGATCAAGCTTAAGATGAATTAAAGCATACTTTCAGTGATCAAAGTGATCTGCATACAGACCTCACATCTACAACTCACCTGCAATGTCTCTACTACAGCTTTTCTTGGACAGAACTTCCTACAAAACAGTACAACACAAGGACCAGAACTCATTATTTCTAGATATTTTGACTCAAATTTTTCGTATTTGCTTAACACAAGTCCAGAGAGCACCCATGCATAAAGCAAACCCCCTTCCTGTGCACGCCTCCCTGCTCCCCCCAGATTCGCTCATTTTAAAAACACAAGTTCTTCACAATCTCAGAGAACAGTTTTGGAGCCCTGGAAAGCACAGCCAAGTAACAAAGACAGAAAAAGGCCACCAAAGCGTTTTTCAAGATTCAAGCTTTCAGTCAAGATCCAGAATTCATTCAATGTTTTGCCCCTTCACAACTGAGGCAAAAACTCTGGATGCCAATTTGTTTTGTACCAACAACTGTTTTACTTCAGATCTGTTTTAGTAACTCAAAACCAAGACCACTAAACAAGCCTTCTATCTCTTCAGATTTACATACTACTTGATAGACAAACTACCCACGTGAGGTTAATATTTTAAGAATTGGAAGTTAAAGAATCTAAAAATCTATAGATATCCCACCAGATTAAGGATGAGGAATGCCAAATACTAAAGGAGCGAGATGCCTGATACACCCTCTTTGAGGAGCCAGCGTGGTGTATAGGGGCTCACATATGCCAAAATGCAGCTCCAACTCTGGAGCATTTCCCACCCGTTCTTCTACCCTCACTTCTAATACAGCAGGTGGGTAGCTTTATGGTGGCATGGAATTCAGTGCACGCTATTTGAAGGTTGCCCTTCAGGGGTTTCTAGACCGACAGCACAGCACAAGTGATCTACACTTCCAATCTGATCATTTTCTCGTCAAAAAATTGCTCCGTTGAGCTGGCTCGTACCTGATTACTGGCGGCCACTATCAAGGCTCTCGTAGGCGCAGATTGGGGTTTACCACTTGGCATAGGCAATGCAGGTGGTAAACTGGCCATAAGCTGAGTTGGTGCTTGCAGACTGAACTGGTAAACACTAGAAGTTGTGCAAGGTGGTGTATCAGAATCCTTTTGGCAGAGAAAAAGGGGAAAAGAAAAGCAACTTTACAGAAAGCACAGTACATACAGACTATGCATTTGAAAATGCACCTAAATACCAACTCATGTGAAGAGAGCTTAACTTTTCTTTTCCAAATGGTAGAAAAACAAAACAAAACAACAACAACAAAAAAAAACACACACAAGCCAGCACTAAGTTTATTTCATACATCTAGTAAAAATCTAATTGAAGCTGCATCAAGGAGACAATTTAAACAGGCCTATGACAATCACAGATCAGTTTCCAGTCAGCTCAAACCAAAGACAAATACACAAAGTTATTTCTCTATCAAGTTAGAATTAAAAGGGAATGAAGGGTGAAAGAATTAGGAGCAGTGACAACACTGTTTGCTATAAGGGCTATAATTTCAGGTGTAACAGTATCAGTCCTCTGAACGGTGTCCTGATTTGTACTTATCTGTACACCAGAGTAATTCACTAATTGTTACAGTCTTCTCCCATTCTAACCACCAACAGCGAAGTTAGGGCTCCACCTACCAAGAAACAAGATGATGATCTGCCAGCCACAGCTACTCTGTAAGCAGCAGGGATCCACCTCCCTGCTAGTGAAGGCTTCTCTTCTTATCACTTTACATGGGACACCTGAGTGATAGTTCATTAGAGGGAGCAAAAAATAATGTAGGGCTACAGAAAGTACTGTAATGGAATATTATGAATTTCCTCCTACCAGCTTAGAGGCAACAGCAGTTAGAAAAGCGTTAGAAGCAGCAAGTCACATTGGCAATGTTAACACTGCGCTGCATGGAGCACTTGAACAATAAGCAAGGAAGCAAGCAAAGAGTTGAGGGTCACCGGAATTACTGAGGTCTAAAAATGCCCAACTGACTGCCTGCATTCCTAAACGTATAATTCTTTAAGTCAAAATAGTTGCAATGCAAGTTATAGCCTTTTGAAGCAACTCTGCACATAGATCTTGAATAACTAAACTTTTTTTAAACCCTAATACAGTGGCAACAGAAACAGGTTTCTCCACTTATGAAGGTGCTCCCCCCACCCCCCTTCCTCCTTAATTCTAAAACAACCTAAACAAAACTAAGAGGGTTTTGGGGTTTTTTTTTTCATATCTGAAACCTATCCCAAGCTCTGTTCCCCATTCCTATCTGTCTCAAAAATCAACAAGAAACAGGTCTTGGCCAACAGATTTAACACAGACCACCCCATCAGCTACTGGCAGTTCAGGAGTTATCAAATGAGAAGATATTCTGGCTTAGGTCAATGATCTTCGCTGTTAAGTCTACTGCCCTCTCTTTAAAGATTAATGGCCTGAAAGCAAAAACTCTTCACTCAAATCAAGCCAACTTTAGTGAATGGAAACAAGTATTTTAAAACATTTGTCTTGGGCAAGGAGAAGACTGTTTAAGAGAGAGCGACTAAGCAATTCATCGCTAGGAAGTGAAACTTCTACATCAACGAAAGTGAACTCCTACACAAGAAACAGCCCTCAATAAATCCATCAGATCTAAACAATCATTTCTTTATTGGCCCATATATTCTTTAGTGAACACAAGTGTAAGTTATAAAATGAAAGGCAAAAAGGAGCAGCTTCTACCCTTCTCAACTAGTGGGAAAAGTTAGCTTCAAGTACTTGCAGCAAGAATTCACTAAAGGCAGACCATACTAGTAACAAAGACAAACTATGCAGATCCTTAAGTTATTTACCAGGTGAAGTGTTTGCTATAAAGATGTTCCATGAGCAACTATACACTCTAATAGTGTTTAGACAACTATGTTTGTAATGGAGGTGAATGCAAGGCACCCTGCGCAGGGGAGATAAGTTTACTCCTTTGCCTCATCCAACAATATTAGCAGCTGAAAAAGACTAGGGTCTCTATGAAGATGAAACTACCATGAGATAGCAGAACTCAGACACAGATAAGAGACTGGTGCTAAGATCACACTTTAGGCAGTACTGGTTGTGCAATTGCAAATTACAAGGCAAAGGAGGGAATAAAGGGAGGTGGTCAGTGGTTTGAAGGGATGACTTGAGAGCATGCTCATAGTAACCACGAGCAGGCAGATGGGAAGGAAAGGAGGCCTTAAGGTCTATCCAAACCAGGACATTACCTTCTAGGACCCAACCTTCACAAATCTGACCAAGTAACAGCTTTAGCCTTTTCCCTCACTCACAGTCTTCCTTTTCTTTCAGGCGAGATAGGTAATATTAGACCTTCTGAAGATTCACATGGCTGTCCAGCTGAAACACTTCCCATTTAAGACTCTACTGTAGATGACTGGCTGACTTCTCCTTAGCATCAACGCCCATTTCTTACGGAGAGCAGTACCTCAAGCAATACCTTTCCTTCCCAAAGACTAAACTTGGTGATCAGAAAACCGAGTCTAACCTAAACAAGGACTTATTAGAAGGGCTATATCCATCTTGTTTAAATTTTGTTTAGTCTTCTGGATAGAATTATGTGCCATGTGCCATTTTGAAACACTACAAGAGCTCAGAAGCAGTACAGAATCTGTAACTAAGTCAGTATTCAGAAATCAAACAAAGAGATAAAACCCAAATTTCTTGCTAGGTAGCATTTTTCTTCCTCAAAAAGGAACTGTAGGCATCTTAGAAGAAAGCTTCTAACCTCCTCCCACTAATTACACAACTAGATTTCTTCTTTCCAACAACATACAGGAACTAGAAATTGCTCAAGAATAGCGGCTTCAATAAAAGCTATGTTCTGTTTTTTTGAAAGGAAAGAACTTGAACATAGTCAGGAGGAAAAAAAAAAACAGTGCCTACAGTTAATGCTTTCCAGCACATAGGATTTTTCTCATGCTCTTGTATGTGTGACAACATTACAACTGCTAGATTGGTCTAATCACTAGCTACTGCCAGTCTCGTCCCTCTTGCCTTTTCTCCTATTCTTGCCTCCTCTGTTGCACCACTGGTAGCAATTTGACATTTGATGAGCAAATCCATGGAACTAATTTTGTCAGTCAAATTCAGAATTCAGTTTACCATACATAGCATTAGCTGAACATCAGTGCAAAAACACAGGGGCAGAGTCATCCCTAAAATCTAATCGGACCAGCTTAGTATTGGTGTAAAAACACACCTCTTGAAGAGACATTGCCTAGAAGTTCAGGGCCAGGCACTAAAGTCGCATCTCAATGCATACTTCCATATGAATTTTTAGCTCAGGGAGCTTAACTCTGCTCAACAAACTCGTATTTTCCCAATGTGATTTTGTGGATTCATACCCTTGCCCCATTTCATGTACATTAGTTTATACCATTTTTCTCCTTAGTAGGTGGAGCCATAACTTTAATTCATGTAGCAGATTAGAAAGGAGAGGAACAGAATTTGTGTGGTGGGTCATAGGATAATGAGTTTGATAGGCATCAATACGGTTGCATCATTTCCATTTGCCAGCTTATAAACAATATACAAGTCTTCAGTAATATGCAGTTGGTTGAGTGTTTGTGTCTGAAAGTACATTACTTTTACAAAAGAAAAATATGTTAGTCGTGCTTACAGGAGAAGGGAAGAAAGAAAAGTGAAACGAAACGACAGATACAGGAAAATCAAGCAGGCATCCTCCCTCTAGAAGTATTAGTGTTTTACAGAAAGACAACTAAAAAGTTAATCTAATTAGCATCTACGATAATTTAGGACAAGCACCACGTTATCTTCCACCAGGCCGAACCATGGGCTTTTAGTAGTTGTTTTTAAGTCAATATTCACTGTATTTTAGATGAACCATCTTAAATTTAAGAAGTATCTCCAGGAAGTGTTTCTTTTCCAATCTATTCTGTTACCCCTGATTTGTAACATTTCAAGCTGCACAATTAAAAGGCTTTTCAAATTCAGTAATAAATCACTCAGGACTATTTATGCAAGCTGAACACATCATGTCAAAACACTATAGGCATTCATTTTTGGTCTTCTTTCATCCTAAAGTGGCTTAGAGACTCTTTTGGAGGGTGATTATGTTAGTCTTAAGATATGGCAAAAGTAGAACTAGCAAATGGCATGAGAAAGTACTGACCTGACCTCAGTTTGGCAGGGAAGCAGCATGTGCCTCACCTCACTGAGAGCACAGTAATCAAATCCAACTTTACTTGCTGATTCGCGCCTTTCCTCTTTGCCCTTTTTTGTTTAGAACCACTGGTTACTGAATAAAAAGTCTTTTTAATTTGTGGCTCTAAAGTGCCTCCAATGGCTTTGTGGATATGTGCTCTTATATAGCAAGAAACTGCCCATACAGCTGATTTTGAAAAACTGTAGCGTATCGCGAGATGAGACAGCTCACGATGACAAATAGAAGTTAAAAACAAAAAAGACGTGGGACTATGTGGTGATAAAGGAAAATAGTCAAGAGTAGCATTGGAGAGAAAAAAAAAAAAAAAAAACACACTCCTCCCCTCTGATCCAGAAAAGATGTGAGCAATCTGCATAATAAGAACACAGAAAACTACGTTTTAAAGCATTTGGGGGTTAAATTCTTAAAGATTCCAGGACAAAAATCAAGTGCTTTTTTCTCCCTGGTAGCTTCAGATTATTTGTGTTCAGGGGTGCCCACAGCTCTATTTTGAAGACAATCTGGCTGCGAGTCAGCGCTTGCGTCTTTCATTAAAGATCAAGAGGTTATTTTTCACAGCACTTGCCTCCCTTGATTTGATCAGTGATGGAAAAGGAAACTAAGATACAGAAGCTGCATTGCTGATCTCGAAGACAGTTGATTAGCTTTCCACATACACTTTGAAGGGTTACTTCGGGTAGGACATATGAATATTCAAAGGGAAAGAATGGTAGACAAGCTCTTGCTATCACACTGTCTATGAGCCTTCTGCTGTGCCATCCTCTTCCCTGCCAACTCCCAACATATTTCACTATGGAATTGTAAAAATTAATTGTAGTCATCAAGCAGATTTAAAAAGATTACAAGGGCAGCAATTGTTCTGAAATGTTGTCAGTGTCTGTCGTGTCCATAAGCACATGCCTTAGATTTGCAAATTTAATCCCTTTAAAAGCAGCATTTATCAGAACAGGGTATGTCATACACTCCCCGATGGGTACAACAGCCTTAGTAATAAACAAAATTCACAATATTTGGCTAATCAGAAAAAATGGCAGATTGTAATAACTACAATAAAGGCTATGTTGAGTTTGACTATTAGGCCGCAATTACTGCAGAGCAACTAACTGCTTCAAAAGTCAAGTAGATCTCATGGTATCAGTAAGGGGATGGGAATAAAGAGCACTCATTTTTAACCAGCCATTCATATACAATATTAACACCCAATCCAAGTACTGAGTACTTAACATGTGAAGAAAGCATGTTTGGGGTGAAAATCTGTTCCAGGAAACACTTAAGGTACTAGCAGGAAAATCCCCTAACTAACCAAGTAGTGAAATTATGATAAAGCCTTTCATAAGGTCTAAGCAGCAATAGTTATAAGCTAAAAAATGAGAATGGTCTGAAAGAACACACTGTAGATATTAATAGAGTTCAGTTTTATGTTTCTTCCCCAAACTAAATCTACACAGGCAATAATTTGACATGACTATATAGTTCTGAGAATTGAAAATGCTTCATAAAGGAATTTTCCCAATAGAAGACCAGCAAAGAAAATTGCCACCAGAAACACTGAGGTAAGAAGTTGTACGGAATTTCTTAAACCCAAGAGACAAGGCTGTACTGGATCTCTGACGTTACGTACACAGAGATCTCAAAAGAGCTTTCAAATTCTACGAGGAATTGTACTAGTAACTGCTATGTAGCTACCATTGTCACATAAAATGCTGAGCATTATTTGGCACA
>NW_010583765.1:0-28175 GCF_000705375.1 Tinamus guttatus | reverse complement strand
ACGAGACCAAAACAAGACCAGAAAGCGCCACCCACACACATCCATAATTGTTTTTACTTGCCAGAGATTGTGTATCAGGCAGTTGCTTCTCTGGCGCTGCTCTAGGGCTTCCCGAGATAATCACACAGAACTAGGACTAATGAAACAGGGATGCTCTATGAGTGAAGTGTTTGACTTCTGTTCCTTAGAATAAAAAAAACTCACATATTTTGCATTGTCCTTAATGGAAAAGATATTTATCAAACACTTTCCACAAAGAATTACATACAGCCAGCAGCACTATCCACTCCAGTATTTGATACTACTAATCTGGATCACTAATGATCCAAATGTGAGAATGTGCAGTACTTTCCCCCCCGCCCCAAAGTGGAGCGGTAGCCTGCTTGGTTACTCACCTGTGGGCATGAAGGGGAGGACACACACTGCCTTTCTATTAGGGTAGAAAAGGGCATTTTAAATGCTACACAGCAGAATACTGCACTGAGGAAAAATATTCTGCATGGACTGGTTTGGCAGTTACAGAACAGAGGAGAAAAATATCTGCACTCAGGTATGTTCTTGTAACCAGATTCCTCAAAGCAGTAAGTCCTTTCCCTGTGTTCCTCAGTTTGCTCCTGATGCGTCCACCACTAACACTTGTTGGTGATGCAAACATAGTTCTCAATGGAGCTGAGGCAGCAAGACAGGAACTGCAGTACTCAGTATTTTGCAGTGAAGCAGATCAAATCTATCACTTGAGACAGAGAGCTCCGTAGCGATGTGTTCATATTAGCAGGACAAATCCATAAGCTGAGCATCTGTTATCACACTTATGTGAGAGATGCCAGAAAACAGGTTCTTCTATTCTAAGCAGTTTTTGGTATGAAATTCACTGGACCTTACAAAAAAAACAAACACCCTTTTGTGACAGATTTTTCATTTTCATAGGACATCTATCATGGAAAAACAGTATAGTCTCTTCAGTCAGACACTGCCATCATAAGTTGTTTTACAACTAGTTTTACCGTCTTGGAAAATCTGTAAAAATACCTTCTGTACAAGTTATGATTTGATTTCATTAGAAGTCATTCTTTATTTTGAGCTGCATAGATGGTGGCCCAGAAATATGTCCTCCTGTGAACTACTTCTGGACCTGCAGAGATGGAAGCAATTGTCCACCTGAATCCAAGGCAATGGCCTGAGGAAAGACCTATACATTTAGAGTAAGCAAGGAGAGAGGGAACACTGTCCTTCAAGGAAGCAGTTCTCTTTTTCCTCCATGGTACACAAGACTGCATCTTAGAAACCTTATCATGAGTAGGTCCCTGAAGGAAGAAAAGTGATAGCAGGAACAAAGGAAAAAAAAAAATCGGAATAGTTACCTGAAAGCTATTATATAGATGGATTATTTCTAAACATGCCTATCCAGCCTCCAGAAAAACCTGCTCCTTTTTTGGTCTATTATAACATCGATTCTCCTGTTGCTGAACAGACCTACAACCAATGCTATGTGAGAATTGCCTACACATCCAAGACCTTGTCTATTCAGCTGCTGTTATGGAATATAAGGCAAAAACTGTAAGGAAGCAAACCCTTAAAAAGAAACGTATAGCAAACTATTATAAGCAACAGCTCTAAATAGGATGAGCTACAGGTTTTATGAAAGACGCTACTGCATCTGTGATTAAGATGCCCTGCTTTGATAGGGCTTGGATACTTAACTGCCAACATCTCACCCAAGCTGCAGAGGTTTCCAAGGGCTTCCAGGTTTTACTGCCAGCGCACAGTCCTGCCAGAACATGGGGAGCTCTGTGCTGGAGCAGGTGGGGGATATCCAAGCACCGAGTTGAGAAAGGCCACGTGGGCAAGCGAGGCCGCAGGCAGTCCCCTCGCTCAGTGTGCGCCCCAAGCAGCCCGTTTGTTACCCTGGCAGAGGGCTCCTGCCAAGGACAAGGTGCAGCCGAGCACTCCGTGACCAGTCCAGCTTTGTCACCAAATGGAAACGCGTTACTCCCTGTTGTGTCGGGGAGACATTAGAGGGTACTCATAGTTGATGCACAGGAACGGGTATTCTGCACAAACGCAGAATGCACACCTTGTGCCTAGGGCAGCTACACTGACAGCACAGGGAGAGATTTTAAGATTTATTTATTGCTATTAAAGCACCACATGACATAATATTTCTGCTAGTAAAGGATCAAACTGCCAATCCAAAATCTTCTTTCACTCATGAAGAACAATCCTGCTCAGAGCTAACCCTACGTACACCTCTACGCTGATGAGTTACACTGTTATTGCCTTGTTCTCGACTGGTACAGAAGTTCACTACAAACCAGCTTGCAAGAAACATGCTAATACAGCATTTATCACCAGAAGCTTTGGCACCAGCTGTCATGGCCAGTGAATGTTCCCTTGCTGGTATTGGGGCACAGTATTATCCTGGATCAGGCCATGGCAGTCGCTCTTCTCCAGCGAAAGAGGCTTCTCTGCCTTGATCAGACACAGCTCAGGACTGTTGAGCCAGAGCTTGTTCAGCCTCACGTACACCAATGCCAGGAAGATGGACTCATCAGTAGCCTGTCAGAAACCTGCCATTTCATTGCCAAGTAAGGTAACGTGCTGCCTCTCTATTAAGGATATAGTGTCAATGAATGAACAGGGCTTAGACTAGGGCCTGCCACAAATACAGGGGCATTATTTTACCTAAAGGCTTTATTTTGCACTAAATGGTAGCACTTTCATTTACTTTGTGGATGCAGAGAAATTTCTTGCTGTCTTTCTTGCTGAGAAATTCCTTCCCACTTTTAATATTTTTTTTTGACATTAGGCGTGTCAGACAAAGATCAGATCACAAACTTTCATCTTTCTGTGTTAAGCAAATAGGGAACTAAGGAGAGGTCCCATTACTTTTTATTTTTGGAGTGCATATTAAGCTGACATTTGCATTTCTCATAAAACTCAATCTAACAGCAATACCCACCTTGCTGACACATTCCAAACAAGGACATGCCTAGTATCACCAGCAAGCATCATGCTGTGCTTTTTTTTCCACTAGCCAGATGGCTGCAACACTAAAGCATGTACTAAAGCATATAAAGTATATTCACTGAAGATGCAGTAAGAGGAAAATTCAACAAGAATATCCATCAGTGTTAAGGAGGGACAGAAAGAAGAGTAAAATGTATATAATGAAACCATTTGTCCCTCCAACATTTGCCTACAATTATTTCACTTTTTACTAAATACAATCTCCAAATTTTACTTCCTTTTTAGACCAACTTTTGAAAGCAGTCAAGAAACAACTACGTAGACATCTCTTGGTATGACCCAGTGTTGCTCAGTATTGTAGCTCAACTGGGTATTACATCTTGTTCCACTCACTATCTGCACTTACAGCACAGGTGGCCTCAAGATTAAAATGAGCATGTCACACCAAGTAACGTAAATTTGTGCTTTATAATCTACACTGCCCAACTCTGCGTTGATTTAAAACTACATCAAAGCAAGATGCCTACAGAAGCTGTGTCTGAAAACACAACTAGGGATTAGTGCCCTCTCTCTCAGGAGGTTACAGACTACACTTTCAAACTGTAAGCCAAAAGCAAGACTTTACCTACGAGGGTCTCCAGGCATTCAAACATGAACTGATTCCTCATTTGAAAACAAGGAGTTTTATTCACCTTCACAACAGGTTATGATGCTTATGATCAATTTTAGATGTAGGAAGAGAGGAGTGAAATTTGATAAAAGATTTTGCCTGATAGAGGAAGTATTTATGAATAGATATTTCTACTCTACTAATTGGTTTTATTAGTCACTTTTGAGTTGGAGGTTTGTAGGTTATTGTGTCTAAGCATCACCACTAATGGTACCAAAGGCTTAGGACGGAATTAATTTTCATCCAATGAAAAAGTGTTTTTAAAATTTAAATAATTTTCTGAGCAGAAGTTACTCATTTGCCGTGGAAGCTTAGTGACAGCCATTACATTTGGGGCTGCTATTTTTGTTCTGAGGCTTGGATGGGCATGGTAGAAATTCGCTTCTTTGGAGCATTTTAACCCATTCAAAGAAAAAGCTTACGATGTCACTGCTGGAGAGCGATGACACCGAAGAGGCAGACGACCCAGAGGATAACTGCTGGGTGCTGGCCAGCGACAGAGCCAGGCGCTGGTTGTAAGCTGCCTCCGAGTCTCTGTTCGGTTGCTGTCCTCCACTGCACGGAGCAATCTGGTCTCTTATTTTCAACCTGTTATCTGTTAACAAAGGACACGAGGATCATTTTAAGAGCAGAGAGCGTAAACGTATCAATCTTGCAGTCTAAAAACAACTTCAGTTTAACTAGCAAACAAAGTGAAAAAATAGGCTTAATACAGAAAACTAGTTTTAGGTTAGAAAGCAATAAATTGCTTTAAGTTTTGCCTACATATTTGAACCATTTTTTTTTCAAAGCACAGATTTTTTTCAATTGCTCCAAGAACATACCAAGTTCAGGTGATAAATTAATTTTGTTCCCCCACTTCTTTTTAATCCAGGCTCTGTAGTCAATCACCTCTTGGGTCACTTTGATGATTCTACCTAACGTGCTAAAAAAAAAAAAAAAAAAAAAAGTGATTGTTTAACAAAGCCGTTCAGTTACATATTTGCAAACATTTCAAAAAGAGATCAAATTACAGTTAAATCAAAGCAAGTTATTCACAACCAAGCATGTTTCTGATCTTTCATTTGCTTATAGCAGCATTTGGGCCACTGAAGAGTCACGCTTTTTAGAATTAGTGCATTACTTACCTTCTGCCATACTAATATGCAAACAGTGACACATTAATAAAACTTTTTTTTCTGTATTTCTAAATCATGCATCTTAGCTATTAAGAATGCACATACAGATGCTAATGCACCTAATACAGCACTTCACAGGTTCTTGCATTTCTCCATACAAAAATAAATGTTTTTACAAAATATGAATTACAACAGCTACAGGATGCACTGAACATGTTAATATCCTAGACCCCCAATTCCTCCGCCTGCTGAAGAAAGATAGTCTCTGGTCCTTTCTTATAGATTTATAAGAGAAGTTAAAAGGTTTAAGATCCCTGCGGTTATAAAGGAAGTACCATGGATCGTGAGGTAAGAGAAACGAGAAACAGACTGGCTCCAAAACCAGAATGAGCTAAAACTTAAGACGACTCATCAGGGCGAATGGCTGAGTTAAAAAGCCCACCTTGTCCTGTTGAACAGTGACTAATGTAATACATTAAGTGCAGAGCAGTGGTTTACAAAATAGCCTCTCAATATTCAGCCACTTGCATTGAGGGCCCTCTTGAGCAGGAGCTGTTTGAGAGTTTATCTTTTGGCCTTTTCTTTTATCAGGATCTTTTTGTTGAAATTCTTACTATTTACTCAATGATCAGTATTTAAGAATGACTGACTACTGTGTGAAAATGGACCATGGAAAGTTATCATGTTGGGAGAAAGGCAATTGTATTTCAGCTTTGAAAGCTCTCAATAGTTCTAAATAAGCTTATTTCACATCATAAAGGTGCAACATACCTTTACTGGCATTTGGTTTTGTGTGTTCAATGGGAAGGGACGACATCTGTAGTCAAAATGCTTCAAACTATCCAATAATTTCCTAGTAAGACTTTAAAAAGGAGCAGTGATTCTCCTACTAGGTTAGGGATTCCTACTTCATTGCAACATCAAGTGCCATGTACTCAATGTTTAGACTTTCAACTTTAAAGACACATCACTGTGTTAGTACTGAGAAAGCTGCCCAGCATCTAAGCACATATTGGACCAAATGATATCACCTAATGCGTAAGTTAGGAATCCAATGGGTGCACAAGGACCTCATGGGCATCTGCCATACTGGCATCCACCATTTTATTACTTAATATAGATAAATGAAGTGATACATGCTGGAAAACACAATCTAAAATAGCACATGAATAATTACAGGCTTTGAAGTAATTATCACCATTCAGATGGTAATGGCCTGGGTTATAATAGTAATTTCTTTGAAAAGCAAGACTCAAAAGCTAAATAGAGCATTAGAAAAAGGAACAGAATAAAAGAGGATAGCATTTTGTCAGTGCACTAGCCCATGATGTAGCACTGTTTTTAAACACTCTGCGATTCCAGCTTCTTGAACTCAAAAAGGAAATATTTGAAAGCAGAAGGAAGACAAGACTGAAAGACTGCAGGAATGTGGCCCTGAAGTTGCAGTTTCCAGGAACTGCCAGCATGGAATTCAAACATAAAAACACTGGCTCTTTAGCTCTGGGAGAAAAGGAAATCCAGGAGGTGGACGTTTCACTCCAACAAGCCTTCAAAAAGACACAAGCTTTTATTCCAGGATGACCTATAGATTCTACAACTATTATCAGCAGTGGTCTTAGAATTAGAAAAGGAACAAATGAATGAGAAACTCTTCAGGAGACAGTTAGCTTGTCATGTCTGAAGCTTTGTCATGCCTTCATATACCAGAAAGAAAATGAAAGACCTAAGATGGCATTTTTATTGTCCTGGAAGACTGGTATAAAAAACGGTGTAAGCAACAATTCTATTGCCACATCAGCAATTATGGTAGCATATGATAGCATGCAGAACCCAGGAATCTTCTCTTACCAGCTCCGTTCACAGAGGAGATTAAAGCTCCAAACTGTGCTGTTTTGGTGGTTGTAGAGTGCAAGATTTATTACTTACCCACCAAAATTTAAAAGTCACTATGAGACATCAGATTTTGAAAGGTGATTACATCTGGACTACCATAATACTTAAACAGCAGGGCAGAGGAAAGGAGAAGCAAGTGTGACCAACCCAGACACTGCTCTGGGAAAAAACAGATGTTTCATGTATGGGATTCAAACATAACCTTAGGGTCAGTAGACTTCTCAAATTTTTTTTTTGAAATTGTGCTTATACTTCAGTGCTTTCAGCCTTCAAATGCTTAGGAACAAAGAGTAACTGTTGATCTGCCTGGCCACTAGTACTAGGGGATTCTACTGCTTTTTTTCTTTGGCAAGGCCGGGAGTTCTGCATATGAGACATTCCTAGCAATCTTCTAAAGTCAATTGTAAGAAGTGGAAAAATACCAAGTTATGTGGTTAATAAAATTAGATAGCTCTCCTATGAAAGGTGGCCCACTTAGAGATTTTTCTCTGGAAATAATACAGTAAAAACAGAAATAAGCTACTTGCATAACCCAGGTTCCTAACAACTATTTCATGATAAAAGTTTAGAAGCTCCAGTTTAACATACCACACAGTTTTTCTGCCCACCTATTAATTTGCAAGCCCTCAGGTCACAGAGACATTGTCATTACAGCACAATTAAGATGCAGACGCACCTTGAAAATACCCTTAACAGGATCAAATTGCTGACATGCAATTCAGTGAAATCAAATATCTAAAAGTCCAGTCAAACTCCACATGAGAAACTGCAAAAGCAAGGAAAAAAAAAAAAAAAAAGGGTAAAATAAAATAAAATAATGTAAGGAGACCTTAGCCAAAGTTATGAAGTACCTCCTTGGTGTTTAAAGGAACATATAATCTAAACCTGATTAAAGTACATTTAAGAAGGGTCTGTTTGAGGATAAGTCTAGAACTTTTTACTAGACATATCTTTTGTTTAAGAAAAACTGGTGTTGCTGATACCTCCCAAGGTACACCATGCATTCTAGGGAGTCACCCACTGTTCAAGTTGTGAATGAGACGTAGGACTGCATGTATCTCTAATTCCTGGGTCAGAGGAGCTACCACGTAAATTACTCATTTCCTTTAATAGCTCCCAGAGCTCCCAAGACTATTTTGGCTGCTCACGGACAACCTAACCTAACATACAGACATGCTGGCAGTTAGGTGACCTGGGCACTAAGACCAGGCAGCTTCCTAGCACAGAAGGGGTAGATCACTTCACACATGGTGAAGACTATCGCTGCTTTGAAAGTTATCAGCTATAAATTATAATCCCAGACAAGCAGTAGTAAAGCCAGGTGAAGGTTTCCTCAGACTCTGAACTCTAGCCTGTATGAGCACATACTCGTAACCACACGACATGACAGTACTCAGTAAGCCAACATCCTGGGCTACAGACACACTTAAGCCAAGGATGCACTTGTACCCAAAACAGTGGAACTTAGAGCTGCTAAGTGGTGTCATACCACTGCATCTTTTCCAGTAGGTCCCACTGCTCCTGAAGCAGTTCCTACTATAGGAACTCCTGAGCAGTTCCTATTGCTTCTCTTACCTTTCATCTGCCCATTCTGCAGCCACAATACAAGCTGGATCAGCCTATTGACACAACAGCCCAAAGGGTGGATTGCTAAATTTTCTCTCAGAATACAAAGTTTATCTCACTCGCCTTCTGACTGCAGCAGCAGTAAATCAGATCCAATGCAAGAGTGCAGAACGGGTGAACTGATGAGGAGGGAAGTCTCTCTCCAGCAGCCCATGGCTAGTTAAGTTATACAAGGTGTAATATGAAATTACACCTTAATATATTATCATTGTCAACCTCCACAACAGCTAGTTGACTAGTATCAAAGAAAACGAATCAACAAATGAAAGTTTATTGTATAACTTCTATTCCTCATTAAACCACAGAAAACTTCATCAGAATACAATGGTAAAGACAGTCACTGCAACTTTAGAATATCACTCCTTACACCCAGGCTTTGTTTAGACAGCTAGTTTAGGAATGGCACAGACATTTTTCTGGCCAGGGTATGAACAAAATCACCCAAAGCACATTCTGTGACTGAGTCTATGCAGAATATGGCCTGTTCATAACTACTTTATAGTCAGACCCTGTGGCCCTGAATCCTAGTGACCTCAAATACTGGAAACATATCCTGTGATTTTCAATCATCCTGGTTAAAAGTCACAGCTCCCAAACTGATCTCACGTATGAGGTATACAAGCTGAAAATGAATGGCCAGTCTCCTCTTTCACCTTCCTGACAAAGAAAACTCTCTTTCCAAAATGACAGGAATCCATTTGCTTCCATAAAATCTTTGAAAGTGCCAACTTCTCCTGAAACCTTCTTGAAAGATGATGAGCAAGGCATAGTATGTATAAAACAGTGCAAAGGTAGTTTTCAGTAATTACCTCCAAGTACACAATTTGAGTACTGTTTCCACTAAGTACAGTCATAGAATCATAGACTTACTACAGCTGGAAAAGACCTTTAAGATCAAGTCCAACCATAAACACTTGAACACCTTGCCTGCTAAACCATGTCCCCAAGTGCCTTATCAACATGGATAGAATCGCTATAGCTGGAAAAGATCTTTAAGATGGAGCCCAATTGTAAACCGAGAAGTCCAGACAAGATACTTTTAAGATCCATTACACTTTCAAAGCTTTTACTTTATGTTTAAATGAAGAAGCTGGAGAAATAGACTTTGATCTGCCCACAATATGCTGTGTGTCTTATTGGTACAAAACATGGACAAGAGTAAGGTCTGTGCTAAAGGACCAAAAAAACGACTTTTTCTGACACGGGGCTTACCAGAAGTAGAAGAGGGCTTGTACTTGAGTTCCAGGATCACCTGGAAACATGCAGTGATTATGAATACCAAGAAAGATTTGAAAGCTACAGAAATGGTCATCAGCAAAACAGGTTTTAATTATAACTATACAAGTAGCAAAGCTTTATTTGAAAACTCTTTTTCTTTGAAAAGAGTTGATATGAACTCAGATCTACCAGCCATTTTAAGGGTGAAATCTTCATGCTTGTCTGAATTGACAAAACTGAACAAAGTCAGCCTGAGGAATTCAGCTTCTTCTAAGTTCTTACCCCTTCAAGTGCTCCTCACAGGCTTTATTCTGTCTTCTAGCAGAACATCAAACAGCTAAAACAAGTTACTGCTCCTAAAGGGAGCCCACTCCTTATAGCTTAACCTATCAGTAACAAGCCTAGAAAAGGAAAAACAGATCAGGAGAAAGGGCTTCTGAGTGGCTCAGCCTTTAGTTCAGGCCACCCAAAAAAGTTTATATACGTGGACCACTCCACCACCAAATTTGTGGCAGATGGATCCGAGATGTACCTGGAATGCCCAAGCACATCATGTTCAGCCAAAAACTGGGACAGAATGTGGACTGCTCCTGAGCATTTGCCACAAACACGGTCCCAAACAGCACATAGTTCACCTACAGAGCCTCAGCTGTTGACACGCTGGTACTGGGTGAGACAAATCGCACAGAGGGCTTTGCGCAACGCAGCTCACCTTATGACACTGTTCCCTCTAGCACAATGGCAAGTTACAAATGCAACTGCTTCTGAGATAGTCTTCACTGGCATAGAAGTAGAGGAAACACAAGTCAGACCTACCACAACTGAATGCTGCTGCTGAGACTTCACAGGTTTGGAAAATTGTGACAAAAGTCAAGCATTTCCCAAAATAAAGTAAACATAGAATCATAGAATGCTTAAGGTTGGAAGGGACCTCTAGGGATCATCTAGTCCAACTCCCCTGCACACGATGTGGCACAGGACTGCGTCCAAGCAGAAGTGTACATATCAACTACAAGTGCTCATATCTGTGGCTTGCATTAAATAGTTACAAGTAGAAACACTATTTAATGTGTAGTATAAATACAGGTCTCCTGTATAGACAATAACTATATTCTTTGGAAACATCACAGCTCGGAAGTTAATGAGGGCCAAGATTGAAGACAAGTAAAACTTAAGGAATTTCGAAGTTGTTCTATCCATACTTACATGAGAATGAAGTACAAATTTCATTTTGCACATGACAAACTCAGCCAGTACAAATTTTACAGATGCACCTCTAAGTTATATTAAATCAGCAGGGGCTCAAATGTCAGAGTATTACTCTTCACACACCACTTTTCCTATGTGTCATGGTCAAATGTGCAGTCACAATCTTGCAAATTTAACACCACAGAAAACCTAGAGACTTATAGACACTGTCAGTTTTAAATCCAGAAGTGAAAGAGATTAGATACATTCTGTGGTAAACATACTATAGCAGAACTTTTTCCTTTCAGTTACATTAATATCAAGCATTAAAAGTTTTAATAAGGTTTGGAATTGTACCTAGGTGTACCTTGTTACAGCCACTCCTCCCTGTAACCAACTGAGGAGTTCAAAATACCATTGGGATTCTAGGCAAGTCCTTAGGAGATGCAGACACATCCTCTGGTCTAGCCCAATTTGTACTGAGGATTAGAAGCACATAGCAAATAAGGGAGCATATATACCATATGCCATAAGTCTTTATTTTCTTTCCTCTCCCTTTCCAAAGAAAAAGGTTTATAAAAGCATCAGCTTAAAAAACACTTTTTACTGTCTTTCATAGAAGTACGAGACAGCTTCGAACTATGTTAAAAAGCAAAGAAACAAAAATCCCATGTATCTACAAGTATGGTAACTTTTAAATGGCATTTCTAAAGTTATGGCCAAACTGAACTGATTTTTCTAACAGCTTTAATTACTAATAAAACCTTTTTTTAAAAAAAAAATCTTATGGAAGCACATGAAAGAACTAAGCAAATTTCTAGCTTTGCTTTGTCTGGTTTTAAGTGCAAATATTTATTCACATATCATTTCTTTGTACTGCCACGCACAAATATATCATACCAAGCAGTAAGACCTTCCTTTGAAGCATTTTAAGCAGAACATTTGGGGAAAGAGCAATACATCATCTGGCCCCCTTCTACACTAACGGAATATTACGTTGGACTCTTCCTGTTTTTTTTTTTTAATCAGTCTGCCTCCCATGTCTGCACGCACTAAAGGTATTAGGTTCTTACTGGGCCAGCCTAAATCTCTGGGCAAATTCAATACAGCTGCAGTTAAACAATAAACAGAATTATTCTCTTATTGACAAGATCCAAGATTAAATAGACAAATGGATATTCAAAAAGTGGACTAATTACCTCTCAGAATCTCTATTTGGATATGATCTTGCAAGTGGTGATACTGCATGGCTAAGAACAATGTAGGCATAATCAAAAACTTGTTTCACTTGCATGGCACCGTAAGAACTTCTGCCAACGTCGTTTCCTGTAATAATGTGACAGTCATCAGGTCAGGTTTTTTGGTTTGTTTGTTTTAATACCAGTACCCAGAAATATATTCATACTGCAAGCTCCGAAGCCTTAACAGTACCGCTCAGCTCTCATTATTTAAAGATGTCAGCCCATGCTGTTCACGGCAGGCACAGCTAAATGTGCTCATCTAAAGAAAGCAAGCTAACCTTTGGAAGCAGGCTTCACAGTACGAATTCAGTTTAGTACTTGGAAAATGCTATTCTATCAGCACATGGAAGAAACAGAATGTAAAAAGACAGCTAAGTATGCTTTAGCCGATCTCTTTAACAGAGAACCTGTCATGCTTATGTTAAAGCATCAAATCACACTTACCAGTAGAGTCTGTGTAGGTTGAATTCAGCTTTCAATTACCTCTGTGCAACCACATTACCTCCACAGGGCCTTCATTTACAACAACTTCTATTTAAGCTTATCAGTACTACAGATGAATAACTCACCTCATATGGATTATTTACCTACTAGAATAAACCAATTATATTTGTTTTAATTAAAAAAAAATAATCAAAAAAGACCATCTCACAGGATTCCAAAAGCTTGTACTTAAGCTAAGTTAGTGGCACTTTGTCACTCTTTAGACAGGAACTGTAGGCCTAGCAGAACTTCTAATTCAGTAGCAGGTATGAGGAACTGAAGAAGTTAACATCCTAAAGCTTCCACAATAGTGACAATGTACAGGCATCAGACTTCCATTCAGCACTTAGAAAGGTCTTGCCAGCATCAGCAACTAACAAGCATTTGGGCTTTTTTTGGTAAATATATTTGGCACCAGACACCAACTGTTCACTGTCACCACTTCAATTAAGAAGTAATTAAAACCAACTTCCTTCAAAACACGTCTGAAATACAGACTAGGTCTCAAGTGGGTAGAAAGCTGCTTACAAGAAAAGTTTGTTTCTTTTCTACCTGAAATTCCACAAGACCATGGGAAATAGGCGAACCATAGAACATGTTAATTGTAAGTTTACAAATCAGGGTTTCGCAGGGTTAAATATCTTAGAAGACAGACAGAGAAAGGATGGAGGTCACTACTTTGACTCTAATTAGACCAATGTTGACTTAGAGAACCCTTCATCTGCTGAGCTATTTTTTGCCCAGAACACAGTTGTAGGCAAACATCCTGAAATCTACCATCTCAGGGGAGGGGGGCACACTCAGCCTTGGCTTTCCTACTAGATAACACATTTTAGTCTTTCAAGTTTCTCCAAACATAATGCCATTTTTCAGGAAAGCATAAATTAACGAAAAGAGATTGGGAATCCATGGGCATTTTTGGAACACAGAATTTCTTTGGCAATGCTCATGGTCAAATAAAACAAAAACAAATTAAAATAGGTTCAATGCTTCCTGAAGTAACCAAGTTCTTAAGGTATTCCTACAGGAACCACTGCAGCTACTAGACTCAAAATTGGAAAAGTGCAATCTGTCCCTCCCTTCCTCTATAAGCAATATTTGCAGTTAGACTCTGTCCTGAAGTAGAAGCAGAGACCACTGTTGGCCTCGAAAAGTAAAACGAGGAAGAAACAGACTGAAGTTAAGTTCAAAGCTTCAAAGGAAAAGCAGGTACTGAACTTCCCACCCTACTTAGTCCAAAAGCAGCTGAACAGACACAAATGTATTTCACTGGCCAAGAAAGCTAAATATGAAAATATTAAGCAAATTCCACTAGAGATGGATAGCATCTCCACTGTGAGATGCTATCAGCACAGGTTGTCCAGGTGCATAACTGCCCTGTGACAAAGCTACTTTCCACTTAAAGTGCTAAAGGTACACGCAAAGGAGAGTAAGCTGAGCAGCAAAACAAAACAAAAAATTATATAAGAGTTCAAACGCATGCAGCTGTACCTGCCACTAGATTTCTACAACAGGAATTGAGAATATATGTTCAACCAAGTCCCATTGGTTTGATCTGGTACTAAGGCAACTGTTGATACAAGGCTGACATGCATCCTGCAAGGACTTACTCCAAATGAAGACTTCTGCTCACTCCTGTTGACAGTGGGTGCAACCTCCACTGCCAGCTTAAGAAGTGATGAGCCTTCCCTAATCCATTTACAGCAAACTCAAGCAGTTTAGTTTACACCACTAACGAAGTTGTGTATTAGTCTTCACTGAAGCAGATTTGATAAGAGACAGCACAGTTCAGGAACCTAAGCCAGCTGTTGTATGAATTGAATTGTTCTGCACCTCCAATTACTTCATAACGGCATCTGCCTCAACAGTCTTATTCAGTTTTACACTCTGCACTGACTTGCACTGCAGCTGAAAAAGCAAGTATGGAGCCTAAGCTATTGTGAACTTCACCAGTCAAGTCTGCATTAGGCAGGACCACACTCAATTCACACAGCAACATATTAAAGAAGCCAGATAATCACGCACACATATATGTTGTCCAGAATTTTAGAAAGGTTTTCTTCTAAGGGGTCACTCATCAGCAGATCACCTTTACACATCTGAGTCTTTCATTCATCCCAGTCAGACTCTACAGGCTGATCAGTTAAAGCACGTTCTTTCACTCAAAAACAAAAAAAAAATTCTTAAAGGCTTCAACCCTCAGCATCACCAAGTAACCTCCCAAATAACTCCACCCTCTTTTCACTGCAGCAGAAGCAATTCCTTCCGGAAGGAGCATACCTAACACTTCCAAGAGTAGCTATCAGTATTATCACTCAGTTAAGCAGTCTTACTGAAGTAATAACCTGAAGTAATTTTAAAAGTAGGGTGTGGAAGAGTAAAGGTAAGGCAGGGTGGGTTTCTGTTAGTGTCTGTAAAAATTCAGAACGAAGAACACCACCACTTTCTAATGAAAAGGACAACACAGATGAAGATGCAAGCCTTAAACTATGACTTATCTACTCTACTCTTGCTGCCAAACTGAACCAAGATCCAAATCATTCCAATTCTGAGTTATCAAAAATGCAACTTTAATAATTCTCCAGCTCGAAGCTAAAAAATGCAAACAGTCTTCTCTAACAGCCCACTGAAAGACCAGCTCCACATATACGAACCTCTTGGAAGATTACAACCCTTGACACTGCTTCACCACATTCCCCTGACCAGAAAGACTGTCACACTGAAGATACCTGTAAGTGACCAACTCCACAATCCTCCTAAAGAAATGCTTTCAACACAGCTTCTTCACACCACATAGCAAAAGAATTACTGTCTTGAGAAGCTGATGTGGTGGCAGCTACAAGGTACTCTCAGATAATCTCTTTGCAAGGAAGAGGAAAAACAAAAATTTGAATATCTGTATCAGGCCAAAAACAACACCATAAGAAATATCATAGGATAGAGTAGTCCAACATCTTCAATCCAGATTTCAGAAATCTGCTGCAACTTCAAAGCGCAAACTCTTGACATCTTTCCTGAAATCTTTGTTATCAAAACAGAGATTAGAATCCTCTAGCACGGGGTAAATAATCTTAGAGAAACTCAGAGGAAAGCCTGTAGCACCCAAAAGAATCTGGTACAAGGCAAACATACAGAGGGAACAGCACTAGAGCTGGCTGATGTCTGTTGCATTAGAAACACACTGAGCAGTTAAAAGGCCATATCTTTTTGATGATATACTTTTTCTGCTAGCGAGACATCACCACTTCACAGAGAAGAAATACCAGTCCTCAGACTCGAACAACACTACATTTAATCCTGTCCTCTAAGACTTTCTGAAGCTATTAATAAGCTATATCTTTCAGCACACTCTATTACACAGTTTGTGCAAATGCTCATAGCAGGAATTCTCACACTACTTGGATGATGCTGAGAAATGGAAAAGTTGCTTTGTTTTCTTTCGTCTCTACACTTTGTCTGTCCAGGACTAAGCCATCTTTCAAGCTTTTCTTCTCAGGCTTAACTAGAATTTGAGAAAAATCACAAGAACAGTCACAAAGAAGACTAAAAATTGGTCACATGTGAAGTGCTTCTGAAGGGAAAAAAAAAAAATCTACAGCAGTTTAAGCTAATCTGAAGGAAGACAACAGCTGTCCCTTCACCCAGATACTTGTTCCCACTACCATAGTGGTACTAACCCTCAAGGAGTTAGACACCGAGCTGATCCGACCTCAAATTAATATGGAGATTACATCTTGTTCATCTGAACAAGAACCTAAACTCCTGGAACAGTTCTTTGTATAGAGACACAAACAATAACAAATCTAATTATTAGAGTTTTAGATACTAATTATATACCCTTAATAGGCACTTCTAGACACTGTAAGGATATATGATTATGCCTTGACCTAAGGAGGCTGTATTTCCCGGATGTGATGCAAAGAGCCATTCTGGATCTCCTAAACAATTTTCCTCCCAGTTCCAAATTCTGAGCTCTATGGCAGCTGCTAGGTGATGTCTTTTAGGAAAAGCTCTCCAAATGATGTATTTCAAGTTATTGTCAACTTTCATTTGTGTTGCTTAAACACCCTCTCCTGTAAGAATTCCATTAATTCTATCTGCAGATCCTCATCTGAAATCTAGTTCTTAACAACTCTGAGAGCACAAAAATAGAATCTTTCTTCCAGAGTTCTTTGGTTCTTCAAGTTTCATGCTAAAGGAACAGTCCAGAGCCCCCACAGGACTTGCCATTTCATTTAAAATGAATGGAAAGTAGAAAAAAAAAAATCGAAAAATTGACTATCAGTAATCACCAAAACATTCTAGAGTATAAACAAACTCTTCTCTTTTAGTCCTAAGCTAGCAGACATTAAGAAAGAAGACTGACACAGTAACTGCCCTTTATTTTACAAAAATGTAGCTCGTGCTACTACTGACCTGGATCTTCAGGCAAGTAAGCACACAGCTCCTGATTAAACCCTCAAAAACACCATTAGGTAGTTCTACACATTCACACTTAGGCCTACTCAAATGCAAGAATTGGTAAGAGTTGCCCTGGACACAATCTCAGAGCTACATATCAGAGTTGTGGTTAGAAAAATGAGTATCTTTGCTTGCAACCTGTTCTAGAGGAGTATGAACATTTAGCACAGTGAGTATTTAAAAAGGAGTCAAACTTAGCTCCTGATCCATGGTATTTGCTTTAGAAGTGCTATACATAAGCAGCCTACCCACAAGATGTGACAGTATAAAGGAGTTTGCGTGCCAATTACATTCTAGAATGCTCAAATCCAAATCAACTGAATATTGACTTTGTTAAAAAGGTTTTTTGGAGTTCTAGTTCCAGTCTGAACAGAAGCCAAACTGAGTAGTACCAGAACATTTTCAGGAGTTCAACCAGGATTAATCTTGATTTTACAAGTTACTGAATCAAAATGAAATCTTTTACTTCCAGAAGTACATTCAGCTAAAAGAGACACTCTGTAGAAGCACCTGCACAGCACAGAAGCCATTTCCACAAGTCAGACTCCTCATACCAACAGCACACTGCAGCCTCTCCCTTGCTCCACACTCCTGAATGTGAACTCATGTTTCTGTGCATTCTCTGCTGTGTTCCTCTTTATGAAGGTACTTCATTTGAGGCTTTTCTTTCCCAGATGGGACAATTTAACTGAAGAATGGCACTGCTAGGGAGACTGGGGTGAGAAAAACTACGTATTTTTTTCATTTTCTCATAATGAAGAATTGAATTCTGTCCCTTCTAGAAATCTCCTTCCAGGATTTCCTGGACCTACCTTTCCTTCCTACCCTCAGCACTATTAGAGAGCCTTACTGTACACTCATATATTCCTGCATTTCCGTACATCTGCACTGTATGAGTGCAACCAAAGTTACTGAAGCTACGAATCTTGGAGGATTTCAGCTCCTTATCCACCAACCCACCTCCATAACTGCACCACACCACCAGATATATTCTTTCCCCCAGTGCAACTTCTCAACCCATATGACAGACTTCAGGGACTCTCGTATGGCATAATTTGAGCTAGAGCTCCACAAAACTGCCAGAAATGTACAGTCTTACCAGGCAGGAGAGGATCTTCAATACATAACATGGATGGTCTATATCCATTCGTCATGACTTTCATGATTTCTTCTTTGGCAATATAGGCACCTCCATTTTTTATTCTAATACCAGTTTTCAAGTAATTAAAATTCCTTCCATAGAGTTCAAAAAATTCTATGAGAAGCATTCCAAGGTTTTCATCAGCTCTTCTGGCATCAATTCTTGGATGCAGCTGTGACACAAACAGTTGTTAATTATTAACAGCAAACATTTGTCAGATCAACACTATGTAACAAAAAAATTTCTCATTTAAACGGTTCGGTACAGCCTCTTCACAGAAATTTGAACTGAGGGCATTAATAGTTCATGTAGTGAAAATACTTTCATTTAACCAAGAGGGGGCAGCACTTAAGTAGCGTATGGAGGCCAAAGAATATTTCTCCTACCTTTTCACCTAGCATATGGATAGTTAGCAAATCCCTTTTCCTACACCAAAAGCAGTAAGGAGTACTGCATTCTACATTAAGGCCTAGTTTGTGAAAGAATAATAGCTGGTTTTTCACACAAATTCAGGAGGCTTTAATGTTTTCAGAAAATGACAAGGTGAGGGAATCTGTCTACCCCAAAATATGGTCTTTTTCTCAGTCTCCCCATATGTATAATCTACTGCTATATTCCAAATACTCATTTTAACAGCACTGGAATACGTGGTTCTTTTTCATCATCACAGGCACTGACAGCAACAAACATTTTACTTGGCCATGCTGACAGAAAAACTTAATATCACTTACAAAAAATACTGGAGGAAATAAGTCATTAACACATTTGTGAGTCACCTAAAATATCTGCCAGTTTCAACATGTCAAAGCCTAACCAATCTACAGCCAATTAGGAAACAGCAGAGGTGTTTAATGTCATAGTCCTAATGAGCCCTTAGAAAGCAACTACCTCCACATTCAGTATCAGTGGGCAACAACAACAGGCTTGAACTGCCTTCTGGCACATTTAGGAGACAGCAGTACAAATGTTCCAGACACTGGAACCGGCTGCCTAGGAAGGTGGTGCAATCCACACAAGGAGGGGAAGCAACGCGCCGCCCCAGAGCTGTCCACAAGGCCCCTTCTGCTGCGTCAGTTCACACGGTAAAGCCAAATTCTCAGAGGCTGAAGGGCGGGCAGCAGCGGTGGCCAACACGCACGCGCTCAGAGCCGCAGCAAGGGCGAGCTGCACGGGGCCAAGAAGAATCAGAGGGAACGGCACCGTCCCTAATGGGGCATCAGCACAGAAACCAACATTTTCAAAGATTTCACAAGCAAATACGGCATTAACTTACCTGTAGGAAACTAATTGCCATTAAAATTAGGCTGTAAGAGCTAATTCCACCAGTAAAAACTTCGTTCAAGTCCCTCTGAAGGAGGAACTGTTTTAATACTAAAATCAAATATGGCAGCAAAGAGTATTTCTGCAAAGCAAAATAAGTTCTATCAATAATAATGTCAACTTTCCAAAACAAGAGCTAAACAATTACAAAATCTTGTCTTCTAATACAAAGTGTTATTCAGTAGCACACTATATAATGTCTTCCTCGAGGGAAAAAAAAATGCATTTTTATTCTAGAAACTAGAAAAAAGTAGACTTCAACTCTTAATCAAACAGTCTATATATCAAATTTAATTTTTCTCCCTCAAACAAGAGGAATTTTTATACTCTTCCATAAATGACAGTGTCCCTCATTACAAGCGAAGTTTCTCATCTGAACAGTACTTTCATTGCAGAGCATAAAGCTAAGCTTGATTTGAAGCACACTTCCACAGAAAAAAAGGGTTTCAGGCATTTTGTTTAGCAAGAGAATATTCATAATCTAACATCACAAACTCAAATAAGGAAACTTGAATCGCCTTTCTTTAAAGAAAAAATTTAGTATCTCACACCTAGACACAACTGTAAAAGTCTTTTTAGGATACAGTTTATCCATAAATATCTAGCACTCTAATATTGGAAAAAAATCTATGCATCACCTATCATTCAATGTACATTATTTCCAGTTTCTGATTTATAAAGACCAAGATCAAGACTTTTTAAAAAGCTTCCTTTCTACCAACTAAGGCATCACTGCATATATATGAAAATATCCATATAGAAAACAATTACAAATCCACATTTAACTAGTTTTAATGAAAACAGCCTTCAGCAATGAGCTTGCAAAAGTCTTCGGCCATACCAAAGAGTTAGCCAAGCCCCTTAGCACCATTCCTTAACAGTACAGCATTAATTACATGGCAATACCTTCATGTATTCCTTGATAAAGCGAGCTGTCTTCACACCAGTTTCCACATTAAAACTGATGTCAACTTTTACTTCTGTTTCTTGGTCAGTAAGTTTTATTATTGGTACCTGAAAAAATTAAGACAATGTTTTATGAATCCATCAGCACTAATGCTCCTCTCCAGCTACTGTTAAGATATGGACATAATCAGTCCAAATGAACGTCACATTCAAGACAAAAAAAACATGTTTTTTGAGAAAAGACAAGCAAATTTGTGAGGTGATCATGAACATGTATAATCATATTACTTATGATCATGCATGTACCTTCCCAGAGCTGTTAATTCCTACCTTCACAGCCAAAACATCAACGCCGTTTCATGAGACGTTTTAAGTAAATGACTCAATGCTGTTAACAAGGTACATTCTATGGCCATAACCTGCATTCAGCTAATCATTCAATGTGCTAAACAGAGATTAGTCTAGCAGAAAAAGGAAGAGCTGCCTGCTCATTTATCAACATGAAGTGGCTCACTACAGTCAGGTGAAAGCCAGGCTGGTTAAAAGCAAAGCAGGAACACTTCCTCTTCCAGCAGCAATACGTCACTAGATAAATACCAACAGGCACAATCTCAAATCACTGCCTTCAAGGCAGTATCTTGAGAAATGGTATTAAAAGCACTACTGCATCCTAAACTTCAACTGCTAACTTTATTTTGAATTGAATTTAATTTATTCTTGATCTGAAACAGAAAGCAGAATGAAGCATAGTATTATTTTGCAGTAACAGCAGAGGAAAAGCATATATCAAGGTCAGTAAGACTGATTTGCCTAGTGCTGTTCACCTTCACTAACTGGCATTACTAATTCAGAAAATTCCACTTGCTCTTAGGGAAACCAAAGGCTACCACAGCTATTACCTGATGCTCCTCCAACAGAAATAGTCACGTTATTTCAGAGATTACAAAAGGTAGTGGTTTGCTACTGAAAGTTTGGGAAATACTGCTTGATATCCCAGAGAAAATAATACTTGCTCAGTGAAGTAAAATTTCCCCACTAAGTTTTTAGGCATATTCAATATTCAGATCCATTAGGCTTACAAGACTGATGCGAAATAGCTTCACATCTAAAATAACGACCAGTGACAAAACGTGTTTTGGAAAGGAAGGATAAATGTTAGGTTTGGAACACTTCATTACACCATTAGAAATAACACGAGCAGGAAAACACTGGTTTCAAGCTAGGCAATCCTATTTACTGGCCTCTTGCACGTCCTCCTACAAGTTACTGAAAGAGCTGTTATATTATACAAATAATTGTATTATTAGATATGTGGCTAATATTGACTTTTAAGAGACCTTATAGCAAAGACAGCATACGTGCCCAGGAGTATTGTCTTTCATGTCAAAATCCATACGCTACTGCTACGCACTCACACATTCTGCTAAGATCTTGTCCAGCCACAGCAAAGCACTGTGCTCAAGATAACGCTACTTGCTTCATGAATGACTAAATATTTATCACTTTCCTATCAAGCAGTCTGAAAGCTTCTCCATTGAATATTTCAACAATTATGACTTACCGTAGCTTTATCAAGTACTTTAATGGAATACGGCTCAGCAACGCTGTGTTTTCGTAGTGCTTGCTCCAGCAGTTGTAAAGGGGGGCGCTCCCATTTCCCAAAAACAACTAAATCAATATCGCTGAACAAAAAGAACACAACAGGAAATGCACTAAGTCTAGGAGAGAGCAATCCGCTGAATAAAATGGTGAAACTAGTCTTCTACATATGAAAGTCCACAGGAATAACCATTTTGCAGCCTATGCTTCTAACAAGCTTGCTTCAGCAAGGGTAAGAAGAGATGGTCTTGTGTGCTTTAAGTCCCAAAATAAGTATTCTAGCTTCTTGCTCCCATTTCTAATTCTCGTGACTTCCATGTGGGCAGGAAAGTTAGCCAGCCAAACAAGCTTATTCCAAAATTGTTAATCAGAGGTGAGATTGCAGTACATAAAAGTATGCAACACACACACATACACAAAAAGTTTAACCCACACAAGTTCGCAGGTAATAAGAACTGCCAGATTATCTATCCAACTATTAAGTGATATTGAATTAAACACTGAATTTAGTTTAATCTCCTAAAAGCTGGGAAAACACAACTGTGATAACTAAGCTGTGTGACTTTGCAGTTATTCTGTTGGTAAGTGGCAAGGTTGACTTTTGATACTCACATTATTCAACAAAATGCATAATCCCTAAATAGGAAATATTAAACATGTGAATTTTATCACATTTGGAAAAAAAAAACAGTCATCTCAGAAAAAACAGAAAAGCAGATGTATACAGTCCGCAAAATGTACGAAATTCAGATACCAAGATATCACATACATCTACAATCTTTTAAGTTCAACAGCTCCTTCCTTGGTCATGTGTGACACTATGCAAAAATTCTACTGGAAGATTTATATTCTGGTGTAAAGAAATGGTAAGATTCAGAGAGGAATTTTGCCGTTTCTTTAAAAGACAACAAATTGTACATAAATTATCACTTACCTAGTTGGGAGATAAAGTCCTGTACTAAAGCTGCCAAATATCTGGACCTAGAGAGAGAGAGGAGGAGAAAAAAAAAAAAAAAGGTACACATCACTGGAATACCTTATAACTATGAATGTTCACTTCAGTTTCGTAAGATTTGTTTTAACTTTTCTGAATCTGTCAGACAGAGCCCAGTAAGAATACATTACTGAATTTTACTGAATTGCTTACTTTCATCAAACTAAGCCTGCACACCTTTTCTTAAATATGCAACTCTGCAGAAAATAGTATTTTCCCAAAAGGAAGGGACTGCAAGCAGCAGAGCATAAACTATTGGAACATGTCTTTTTCACTTCTATCACAGTAGAATGTATCAGTTGCTTCCTTCCTTCTTCATAGACAGCTTTATTGAAATGAGAAGGAAATAATTTTTTTTTTCAGAATTGTTAGATTCGATGAGCAAATATGCTTTAATTCAGAAGAGCAACTGTAACCATAGTGAATTCTTTTAAGTACCCAAATTAAGCAGTTCTGTAAGATCACAGTATGCCAAGAACTGTTTAAAAAATTAAAATTCAGATGAATCAAATTAATGGTCAGACCTCTAAAACTTTTGACCTACATCGTCAAGCACACATTCCATGCAATCTCCTAGAGAAAAAAGCACGGACAACTCATGACTGTTGCCCCATCAATGTGCAAACTTAGCTGTACTTTGTGCAGCAGCCCCAGTTCTATAAAGCAGTCATGAGGTCAAGACAGGAGGCAAAATGTAAAAAAGTAATATTGAGACCCCCATGAGCATTTTGTGCCAAGGAAAAATAGCAATTTAGCAATCTAGACAACTCATTTTTCTGACAAAATAATCCCTAAAGACTTGAATCCAAATGTGAGCTTAAAAACTTTATCAAGATCAGATTAGGTCAATTAGAAGAAGCAGTAATTAACAACACTTTGCAATCCAATAATACTTTTTCATAAAGTTTCTGGTAGATATAGGAGAATTGATCCTGAATTGAGCCTTGATATTCCCTTTGCTACACCCTACTGTTTCATAGGCTAAAGTTTTTTGGGTTTTTTTTTGTTTGTTTTTACTAACTAATGTCATTCTTCCTTATTGCAATACAATGGTAAGTTTGCCAAGGATGTACACAGAAATTCATCCAATCCTTGTCAGCCAGTGCATAAGGCTTAAAGAATTATGATATAACCCCAAGAGGAAGAGGCAACGGTAACAGTTCATGAGTAAAACCAGAAAATATGTCAGTTGACGCAAGTCTAACCCAATTCAAAGCAGCACATCAGATGCACATGACAAGCAGTGGATACTATTGAGAAATGTGTTTCATATGTGGACATTGAGACACAATCACAGAAATACCACACCCTACCAAAAAAAAGTTTTTTTACCTAAACAATATTGAACAATATTGAACATTAAAATTCAATCCTGTTTTACCTGGTATGTCTAAAAGCTTTGCTAAACTAAAATTAAGTATTGGGAAAGTCTACAGCAAGAGAATGAACTAGTCCTACTCTATGATACATTTTAAATACATGCACATTCTGGAAGGTGTGTTAGATATCTGCCATTTTTATAATTATTTCAGAATTTGGTGCCTCTGATCAAATTCACTGCTTACCATTCTTTTGTATTTTTCATTGACATATGTGTATCACATATGCCATGAGAAGTTAATATCCTTTTGTTCCAGAACACAGACTGCATCAGCTGATTTTCAGGAACAGTTCACTGAAGAATCCCGGTAGTTTTCACTGACTTGCTTTCTCTAGGCAGAATTAGGCTCAGAGACCAAACTAAATACCTTATTAAATTCAGTGGCCTAAAGAGAAAAAATAGATTGGGCGTGATGGCCCAAAAGCCTAAGTCTGAATCAGCAATAGCAGTTTTCAAAGCTTCCAGGTATGATTCTAATTAGATGGTGAGGAAAGCTATCTAAAAGATAGGATAGCATTTTTAAAAAAGAATAGTTTAAGTGGGATTTTATTTTCACACAGCTCGATTTCTTTCTAGAGATTTCAGATGGGATGGTATGTGACACAAGGTATATGAGTAGCAAGAAGGTTTTTTTTTTTTTTTTTTTTCTTCTACAGATGAGTGGCTCAATACACCTTCTAGAGTAACCTAGTGTTAATCAAGAATACTTCACTAGGGAGGACACTGCAAACATTATTCTCAGAGTAAAAACTGCTATTGAGGGACTTACCTAAATCATGGACTGGGGAAGGGGGAAGGTTTAAGGCAAGCAGTTTGTTCATTCCTTAAGCTTTAGACTACACACCAGTAGTTTGTAGGTTCTCATTTCTGAGGTTAAATGCAATATCTAGGAAACCGATGACACCAGCTCTGACATTAAGTCCACTACCTTAAGTCTTACTTTTTCATTCCCCACCCCCCGCCCAAACAAAACAAAAAACACAGAAATAGAGAAAATAAGTGAATTAAGTTCTAAAGTTTACCACAAAAGTAAATTAACAAAAGCTCAAGTTACACTCACATCAGCTGTAGGCCAGAGATCCTTGATGACCATTTCTATTCTTTTTACCACTTCCCTTCTCATAGCTGCTTCCTCAGGACGAGGGGACATGAAGTCATAGAAGTCAATTATTTCTTCATGTAATCTAAAGGAGAATGTAGCATCAGTTATAATGGTGATTTTGCTATAACAATGAACTGAACTAAAAACAAGCCACAGGCTTTACTTAATGTCAGATTTTAAGATTTTTCCATCCATGATTTCTACACCAAAACCTACATAAAAAATTAGTGATCTAGACATACAACAACCAACCTCCACCACACTGCCTAAGTGCTAAAGATACCAACTGAGACTAGCTGCAAAAAAAAAAAAAAAAAAAAAAAAAAACCCACCACCACAGTGGAGGCAGTTAAATTGAGCTTCTAACCCCCAAGGGCATTTCCTCTTAAAAAAATAAAAATAAAAACTATGCAATGATCCAAACACGAAGCAAACACAAACACAAAGAACTTAGAGCAGGCTCATTCTTGCAGGGATTCTTATTTCTGTGCATGTGGGTGTTCATGAGACTCGGAAAGAGGCATTCATGAGTTTCTATAGAGGAGTACAGAATGGATGTTTGAGCACTCATTGACATGAAGAGTGTGGTGAACCACATCTATAGTTGCCTGCTTTTTTTTCTTGGATTCCTTTCACAACTCAAACTCTTTATGGGCTAGTTATTCATAGAGGAAGTTACCTTTCAACTAGACTTAACTGAAACTATAAAATACACTACTACCAATACTAGTTGAGAATTTCTCACAGGGAATCTTCATATACCTGCTAAGTCCTTCCTTTTTTTCCCATCTTTCTGATATGCCAAGAGAGGACACTCACTAACCCGTTTTGATTCCAGTTTCCAGGCAAACGGAACACTTGGGGTCACAGGAAAGCAGCAAGTCATGCCAGCATGGTGGAAGGAAGGAGTGTGGTGCATAGTTTCTACCACGGAATTACTACTACGATATGTATTTTCCTCAGATCACATTCAGAAGGTGTTGCCCACATAATTTCCAAGTACCAGGACGCCGTTTAACGCACATGTTTTCACAAAACGTGCACGCACAACTTCTGAAGAGCACACCTACTTAGAATTACAGCTTGCACTCCCTCATTTCCCAAGCTGGGTCTCTGGGTCTGGGTTCCCACTGAACACAAGCTACCCAGCAAGCTTACAGACTGAGCCTTTTAATTTGAAATGTAACAGATTCCAAAACTTTAAAGCAAGACTGAACATATAAACTAGCTCCTATTTATTTTGTTTGTTTCTAGAAAGGCTAGAAACTTCTCCCGCCTCCAAGACCTCCAAGTCCAATGAAGAAAACATCAGAATACAGCTGTCAGGTCTAACTGCAGACTTCCTCACAGTTGGAGGCGACACCAGAACAGATGGAGCAGTCACCCAACTCCCTTGCAACCTACATGTTTCCAGTAATTCTGGCATACTTTTGAGTGGATCGCAAACTAGGTTTTTAGAAGCTCAAAAGGATTTCAACTGATTTTTTTCAGGTAAAGCCCACCCACCATGTACACACCACCTATGCTACTTTTCTTTAGATACGCCTCTTCATATTTACTAGCACTTAATTCTCTCTGCAATTTTTATCGATTATGAATAAGCTCCCACTTCTGCAGTCAGCTCTTCTTTTAGTTTAGTTTTAACATCCATCTTTGTCTTTTCCTCATTCCCTTCTTCTCACCCCTCCCCCCCAGTTATTTATGAATACACAGAGCAACAACAATGCCCGAGTAATTGCACTGGTAGCCTTCCTTTATTATAAAAGTAAATTATTTATTCTTTCACTTGACAGGTAATCCCATTGTACCAGGGGGCACGGAACAGCTCAGTTTTTACAGTTTCAACAAACCTCAGAAGTATTCTTCAAAAAAAAATGCAGTTCTGTATCAAGCTGACCACGTGGATATGGCTGATGAACAAATCCTCTGATGAACTGAGATCTACCAGGCCCAACTGCCTTATATAAAAGCTTGCACTGACCCTTTCAGTTTATGCAGGCATCTTAGCTGTGTTGTTAATACTGACCAAATCTGATCAGTGTAGGAGGAGATAGACACATTCCTGAGAAAAATTACTTATAGCAGGTGTCCTATATTGAGAAAGGAGGAAGGCAAAACAGGTCTGAGTTCCCCTACACACTGCAGCCTCTGCCTAACACAATGGGCTCTCAACAACAAGCCCTAAGCAGCAAGGTCAAAAGAAAAGCCAGAGCCTGCACACACATCAGCATCCCACTGAGCTGCTGTTCATCACCAGCATGAAAGACTCAAACAGTAATGCCCAAAATACCTCTCCAAAGCTAGTTCTTCATTTCCTTCCACTGGAAAGATATCACTTCACTTGTGCTTCAATTTGTACAAGAAAGCACCCCAAGAGCTAAATTGTCAAAATTCACTAAAAGTTCAAATTATACACTGTGGCTTTGTGGTGAATTTCCTCTAGAGCTTAACTCTAGTTTGACACATACAATCAGATATAGCTGTACATCAGTTATTCTACCAGCAGATTTAAATATTTGTTACTGAAATTTAAAATAAAGGCTCCCAAGAGTTAAAGCAAGCTCTAGTAAGAACTCTCTTAACTTCTTCCCTAGCAAAGATCAATGGAATCTATAGCTGTGAACTTGGAGTTTTACTGACTCTGAAAGTTTCTTACTTATGATGTTCTCAGTTTTAAATGCCTTCAGCGATACAAAGACTAAGATGCATTTGGAATGGATGCATTTGGCAAGGAATGTGAAGGACAAGAAAGGCTTCTTCCAATATGCAAGTATCAAAAGGAAAACTAAGGAAAATGTGCATCTTCTGAATGGGGTGGGTACCCTGCTGATGAAGGATAAAGAAGGCAGAGCTACTGAATGCCTTCT